>JBAPLH010000711.1:0-50717 GCA_037897445.1 Ceriops zippeliana
TTCAAATTAACTTTTGCGTCATCCATAATGACTGTATTTGTTTTGAAAAAAATGCCCATGGACCATCTATAACATGAATTCATTCAATTTAATAGACAATGGAGTCCTGGATCTTGAAATTCATTTCTTATTGATATTAATTGTTGAATTCAAAATTAGAGGTAGCCTCCCATCATTTCTCATTAGCAATGCTCCTCTTTTGACTTCAAACACAATTTTTGAGACATTGATCATGAAATTAATACGTGTGGCTAAACAACCTAGTCTATTGATTGAATCAAACAAGTATAAAGACCATTAAAACTATAAATCTATTTAAATGCATCAATCAAAGGCGTCATTCATCATGGTTTGCATTCCGTACAAATGTGAACCGGTTTAATTCTTAAATCACGAGGCATTCTAATCACGTCATGTAAATTAGGCTCCTCTTATTCTTACCAAGACTATTTTTCATGCAATTACCTTGAAATTAAGTTTTGCTTCATCGTTAATGACTATATATGTTAAGAAAGAAATGCCCATGGACCATCTATAACATGACTTCATTCAATTTAAAAAACAATGGAGTCCTGGGTCTTGAATTTCATTTCTTATTTATATTAATTGTTGAATTCAAAATTAGTGACAGCCTCCTATCATTTCTTAATAGCAATGCTCCTCTTTTGACTCTAAACACACTTTTTGACACATTGATCATGAAATTAACACATGTGGCTAAACAACCTAGTATATTGATTGAATCAAACAACTATAAAGACCATTAAAACTCTAAATCTATTTAAATCCGTCAATCAAAGGAGTCATTCATCACTGTTTGCATTCCGTACAAATGTGAACAGGTTAATTCATAAATCACGAGACACTCTAATCACCTCATGTGAATTAGGCTCCTCTTATTGTTACCAGGACTATTTTTCATGCAATCACATTGAAATAAAATTTTGCTTCATCCTTAGTGACTATATTTGTTATGAAAAAAATGCCCATAGACCATCTATAACGTGAATTCATTCAATTTAACAAACAATGGATTCCTTGATCTTAAATTTCATTTCCTGTTCATATTAATTTATGAATTCAAAATTGGAAAATGCCTGCCATCATTTCTCATTAGCAATGCTCCTCTTTTGACTCCAAACACACTTTTTGAGACATTGATCATGAAATTAACACATGTGGCAAAACAACCTAGTATATTGATTGAATCAAACAACTCTAAAGACCATTAAAACTATTGGTCCATTTAAATCCGTCAATCAAGGGAGTCATTCATCATGGTTTGCACTCTGTACAAATGTGAACGGGTTTAATTCTTAAATCATGAGACATTCTAATCACCTCATGTAAATTAGGCTCCTCTTACTAGGACAATTTTTCATGCAATAATCTTGAAATTAAGTTTTGCTTCATCCTTAATGACTATATTCATTATAGAAAGAAATGCCCATGGACCATCTATAACATGACTTCATTTAATTTAAAAAACAATGGAGTCCTGGGTCTTGAATTTCATTTTTTATTGATATTAATTATTGAATTCAAAATTAGAGACAACCTCCTATCATTTCTCAATAGCAATGCTCCTCTTTTGACTTCAAACACACTTTTTGAGACATTGATCATGAAATTAATACATGTGGCTAAATAACCTAGTATATTGATTGAATCAAACAACTATAAAGACCATTAAAACTCTAAAACTATTTAAATTCATCAATCAAAAGAGTCATTCATCAAGCTTTGCATTTCGTACAAATGTGAACAGGTTTAATTCTTAAAATACGAGACATTCTAATCACCTCATGTAAATTAGGGTTCTCTTATTGTTACCAGTACTATTTTTCATCCCATCACCTTGAAATTAACTTCTGCTTTATCATTAATTACTATATTTGTTATGAAAAAATGTCCATGTACCATCTATAACATGAATTCATTCAATTTAACAAACAATGGAGTCCTTGTTCTTGAATTTCATTACTTATTGATATTAATTGTTGAATTCAAAATTAGAGACAGCCTCCCATCATTTCACATTAGCAATGCTCCTCTTTTGACTCCAAACACACTTTTTGACACATTGATCATGAAGTTAATACATGTGGCTAAACAACCTAGTATATTGATAGAATCCAACAAGTATAAAGACCATCAAAACTCTAAATCTATTTCAATCCGTCAATCAAAGGAGTCATTCATCATTGTTTGCATTTTGTACAAATGTGAATTGGTTTAATTCTTAAAACACGAGACATTCTAATCACCTCATGTAAATTAGGCTTCTCTTATTGTTACGAGGACTATTTTTCATCCCATCACCTTGAAATTAACTTCTGCTTTACCATTAATGACTGTATTTGTTTTGAAAAAATGCCCATTTACCATCTATAACATGAATTCATTCAATTTAACAAACAATGGAGTCCTTGTTCTTGAATTTCATTACTTATTGATATTAATTGTTGAATTCAAAAGTAGAGACAACCTCCCATCATTTCTCATTAGCAATGCTCTTCTTTTGACTCCAAACACACTTTTTGACACATTGATCATGAAATTAATACATGTGGCTAAACAACCTAGTATATTCATTGAATCAAACAAGTATAAAGATCATTAAAACTCTAAATCTATTGTAATCCATAAATCAAAGGAGTCATTCATCATTGTTTGCATTCTCTACAAATGTGAACTGGTTTCATTGTTAAATCACAAGACATTCTAATCACCTCATGTATATTAGGCTGCTTTTATTGTTACGAATAATATTTTTCATGCAATAACCTTGAAATTAACTTATGCTTCATCCTTAATGAATATATTCATTATGGAAAAAATGCCCATGGACCATCTATAACATGAATTCATTCAATTTAACAAACAATGGAGTCCTGGATCTTGAATTTAATTTCTTATTGATATTAATTGTTGAATTCAAAATTAGAGACAGTCTCCAATCATTTCTCATTAGTAATGCTGCTCTTTTGACTCCAAACACACTTTTTGACACATTGATCATGAAATTAACCCATATGCCTAAACAACCTAGTATATTGATTGAATCAAACAAGTATAAAGACCATTAAAACTCTAAATCTATTGCAATCCATCAATCAAAGGAGTCATTCATCATTGTTTGCATTCTGTACAAATGTGAACTGGTTTAATTGTTAAATCACGAGACATTCTAATCACCTCATGTCAATTAGGCTCCTTTTATCGTTACCAGGACTATTTTTCATGCAATAACCTTGAAATTAAGTTTTGCTTCATCCTTAATGACTATATTCATTATGGAAAAAATGCCCATGGACCATCTATATAACATGAATTCATTCAATTTAACAAACAATGGAGTCCTGGATCTTGAATTTCATTTTTTATTGATATTAATTGTTGAATTCAAAATTAGAGACAGTCTCCCATCATTTCTCATTAGCAATGCTCCTCTTTTGACTCCAAACACACTTTTTGACGCATTGATCATGAAATTAACCCATATGCCTAAACAACATAGTATATTGATTGAATCAAACAAGTATAAAGACCATTAAAACTCTAAATCTATTGCAATCAGTCGATCAAAGGAGTCATTCATCATTGTTTGCATTCTGTACAAATGTGGACAGGTTTAATTGTTAAATCACGAGACATTCTAATCACCTCATGTCAATTAGGCTCCTCTTATTGTTACCAGGACTATTTTTCATGCAATAACCTTGAAATAAAATTTTGCTTCATCCTTAGTGACTGTATTTGTTATGAAAAAAATGCCCATAGACCATAAATAACGTGAATTCATTCAATTTAACAAACAATGGAGTGCTGAATCTTGAATTTCATTTCCTATTGATATTAGTTGTTGAATTCAAAATTAGAGAAAGCCTCCCATCATTTCTCATTAGCAATGCTCCTCTTTTGACTTCAAACACACTTTTTGACACATTGATCATGAAATTAACACATGTGGCTAAACAACCTGGTATATTGATTGAATCAAATATGTATAAAGACCATTAAAACTCTAAATCTATTTAAGTCCGTTAATCAAAGGAGTCATACATCATGGATTGCATTCCCTACAAATGTGAACAGGTTTAATTCTTAAAACACGAGACATTCTAATCACCTCATGTAAATTAGGCTTCTCTTATTGTTACGAGGACTATTTTTCATCCCATCACCTTGAAATTAACTTCTGCTTTACCATTAATGACTGTATTTGTTTTGAAAAAATGTCCATTTACCATCTATAACATGAATTCATTCAATTTAACAAACAATGGAGTCCTTGTTCTTAAATTTCATTACTTATTGATATTAATTGTTGAATTCAAAAGTAGAGACAACCTCCCATCATTTCTCATTAGCAATGCTCCTCTTTTGACTCCAAACACACTTTTTGACACATTGATCATGAAATTAATACATGTGGCTAAACAACCTAGTATATTCATTGAATCAAACAAGTATAAAGACCATTAAAACTCTAAATCTATTGTAATCCATAAATCAAAGGAGTCATTCATCATTGTTTGCATTCTGTACAAATGTGAACTGGTTTCATTGTTAAATCACGAGACATTCTAATCACCTCATGTATATTAGGCTGCTTTTATTGTTACGAATAATATTTTTCTTGCAATAACCTTGAAATTAACTTATGCTTCATCCTTAATGACTATATTCATTATGGAAAAAATGCCCATGGACCATCTATAACATGAATTCATTCAATTTAACAAACAATGGAGTCCTGGATCTTGAATTTAATTTCTTATTGATATTAATTGTTGAATTCAAAATTAGAGACAGTCTCCCATCATTTCTCATTAGCAATGCTGCTCTTTTGACTCCAAACACACTTTTTGACACATTGATCATGAAATTAACCCATATGCCTAAACAACCTAGTATATTGATTGAATCAAACAAGTATAAAGACCATTAAAACTCTAAATCTATTGTAATCCGTCAATCAAAGCAGTCATTCATCATTGTTTGCATTCTGTACAAATGTGAACATGTTTAATTGTTAAATCACGAGACATTCTAATCACCTCATGTCAATTAGGCTCCTCTTAATGTTACCAGGACTATTTTTCATGCAATAACCTTAAAATTAAGTTTTGCTTCATCCTTAATGACTATATTCATTATGGAAAAAATGCCCATGGACCATCTATATAACATGAATTCATTCAATTTAACAAACAATGGAGTCCTGGATCTTGAATTTCATTTCTTATTGATATTAATTGTTGAATACAAAATTAGAGACAGTCTCCCATCATTTCTCATTAGCAATGCTCCTCTTTTGACTCCAAACACACTTTTTGACACATTGATCATGAAATTAACCCATATGCCTAAACAACCTAGTATATTGATTGAATCAAACAAGTATAAAGACCATTAAAACTCTAAATCTATTGCAATCCGTCGATCAAAGGAGTCATTCATCTTTGTTTGCATTCTGCCCAAATGTGAACAGGTTTAATTGTTAAATCACGAGACATTCTAATCACCTCATGTCAATTAGGCTCCTCTTATTATTACCAGGACTATTTTTCATGCAATAACCTTGAAATAAAATTTTGCTTCATCCTTAGTGACTATATTCATTATGGAAAAAATGCCCATGGACCATCTATATAACATGAATTCATTCAATTTAACAAACAATAGAGTCCTGGATCTTGAATTTCATTTCTTATTGATATTAATTGTTGAATTCAAAATTAGAGACAGTCTCCCATCATTTCTCATTAGCAATGCTCCTCTTTTGACTCCAAACATACTTTTTGACACATTGATCATGAAATTAACCCATATGCCTAAACAACCTAGTATATTGATTGAATCAAACAAGTATAAAGACCATTAAAACTCTAAATCTATTGCAATCCGTCGATCGAAGGAGTCATTCCTCATTGTTTGCATTCTGTACAAATGTGAACAGGTTTAATTGTTAAATCACGAGACATTCTAATCACCTCATGTCAATTAGGCTCCTTTTATCGTTACCAGGACTATTTTTCATGCAATAACCTTGAAATTAAGTTTTGCTTCATCCTTAATGACTATATTCATTATGGAAAAAATGCCCATGGACCATCTATATAACTTGAATTCATTCAATTTAACAAACAATGGAGTCCTGGATCTTGAATTTCATTTTTTATTGATATTAATTGTTGAATTCAAAATTAGAGACAGTCTCCCATCATTTCTCATTAGCAATGCTCCTCTTTTGACTCCAAACACACTTTTTGACGCATTGATCATGAAATTAACCCATATGCCTAAACAACATAGTATATTGATTGAATCAAACAAGTATAAAGACCATTAAAACTCTAAATCTATTGCAATCAGTCGATCAAAGGAGTCATTCATCATTGTTTGCATTCTGTACAAATGTGGACAGGTTTAATTGTTAAATCACGAGACATTCTAATCACCTCATGTCAATTAGGCTCCTCTTATTGTTACCAGGACTATTTTTCATGCAATAACCTTGAAATAAAATTTTGCTTCATCCTTAGTGACTGTATTTGTTATGAAAAAAATGCCCATAGACCATAAATAACGTGAATTCATTCAATTTAACAAACAATGGAGTGCTGAATCTTGAATTTCATTTCCTATTGATATTAGTTGTTGAATTCAAAATTAGAGAAAGCCTCCCATCATTTCTCATTAGCAATGCTCCTCTTTTGACTTCAAACACACTTTTTGACACATTGATCATGAAATTAACACATGTGGCTAAACAAACTGGTATATTGATTGAATCAAATATGTATAAAGACCATTAAAACTATAAATCTATTTAAGTCCGTTAATCAAAGGAGTCATACATCATGGATTGCATTCCCTACAAATGTGAACAGGTTTAATTCTTAAAACACGAGACATTCTAATCACCTCATGTAAAATTAGGCTTCTCTTATTGTTACCGAGGACTATTTTTCATCCCATCACCTTGAAATTAACTTCTGCTTTACCATTAATGACTGTATTTGTTTTGAAAAAATGTCCATTTACCATCTATAACATGAATTCATTCAATTTAACAAACAATGGAGTCCTTGTTCTTGAATTTCATTACTTATTGATATTAATTGTTGAATTCAAAAGTAGAGACAACCTCCCATCATTTCTCATTAGCAATGCTCCTCTTTTGACTCCAAACACACTTTTTGACACATTGATCATGAAATTAATACATGTGGCTAAACAACCCAGTATATTCATTGAATCAAACAAGTATAAAGACCATTAAAACTCTAAATCTATTGTAATCCATAAATCAAAGGAGTCATTCATCATTGTTTGCATTCTGTACAAATGTGAACTGGTTTCATTGTTAAATTACGAGACATTCTAATCACCTCATGTATATTAGGCTGCTTTTATTGTTACGAATAATATTTTTCTTGCAATAACCTTGAAATTAACTTATGCTTCATCCTTAATGACTATATTCATTATGGAAAAAATGCCCATGGACCATCTATAACATGAATTCATTCAATTTAACAAACAATGGAGTCCTGGATCTTGAATTTAATTTCTTATTGATATTAATTGTTGAATTCAAAATTAGAGACAGTCTCCCATCATTTCTCATTAGCAATGCTGCTCTTTTGACTCCAAACACACTTTTTGACACATTGATCATGAAATTAACCCATATGCCTAAACAACCTAGTATATTGATTGAATCAAACAAGTATAAAGACCATTAAAACTCTAAATCTATTGTAATCCGTCAATCAAAGCAGTCATTCATCATTGTTTGCATTCTGTACAAATGTGAACATGTTTAATTGTTAAATCACGAGACATTCTAATCACCTCATGTCAATTAGGCTCCTCTTAATGTTACCAGGACTATTTTTCATGCAATAACCTTAAAATTAAGTTTTGCTTCATCCTTAATGACTATATTCATTATGGAAAAAATGCCCATGGACCATCTATATAACATGAATTCATTCAATTTAACAAACAATGGAGTCCTGGATCTTGAATTTCATTTCTTATTGATATTAATTGTTGAATACAAAATTAGAGACAGTCTTCCATCATTTCTCATTAGCAATGCTCCCTCTTTTGACTCCAAAAACACACTTTTTGACACATTGATCATGAAATTAACCCATATGCCTAAACAACCTAGTATATTGATTGAATCAAAAACAAGTATAAAGACCATTAAAACTCTAAATCTATTGCAATCCGTCGATCAAAGGAGTCATTCATCTTTGTTTGCATTCTGCCCAAATGTGAACAGGTTTAATTGTTAAATCACGAGACATTCTAATCACCTCATGTCAATTAGGCTCCTCTTATTATTACCAGGACTATTTTTCATGCAATAACCTTGAAATAAAATTTTGCTTCATCCTTAGTGACTATATTCATTATGGAAAAAATGCCCATGGACCATCTATATAACATGAATTCATTCAATTTAACGAACAATGGCGTCCTGGATTTTGAATTTAATTTCTTATTGATATTAATTGTTGAATTCAAAATTAGAGACAGTCTCCCATCATTTCTCATTAGCAATGCTCCTCTTTTGACTCCAAACACACTTTTTGACACATTGATCATGAAATTAACCCATATGCCTAAACAACCTAGTATATTGATTGAATCAAACAAGTATAAAGACCATTAAAACTCTAAATCTATTGCAATCCGTCGATCAAAGGAGTCATTCATCATTGTTTGCATTCTGTACAAATGTGAACAGGTTTAATTGTTAAATCACGAGACATTCTAATCACCTCATGTCAATTAGGCTCCTCTTATTGTTACCAGGACTATTTTTCATACAATAACCTTGAAATAAAAATTTGCTTCATCCTTAGTGACTATATTTGTTATGAAAAAAATGCCCATAGACCATCAATAACGTGAATTCATTCAATTTACAAACAATGGAGTCCTGAATCTTGAATTTCATTTCTTATTGTTATTAGTTGTTGAATTCAAAATTAGAGAAAGCCTCCCATCATTTCTCATTAGCAATGCTCCTCTTTTGACTTCAAACACACTTTTTGACACATTCATCATGAAATTGACACATGTGGCTAAACAACCTGGTATATTGATTGAATCAAACATGTATAAAGACCATTAAAACTCTAAATCTATTTAAGTCTGTTAATCAAAGGAGTCATTCATCATGGATTGCATTCCGCACAAATGTGAACAGGTTTAATTCTTAAAACACGAGACATTCTAATGACCTCATGTAAATTAGGCTTCTCTTATTGTTACGAGGACTATTTTTCATCCCATCACCTTGAAATTAACTTCTGCTTTACCATTAATGACTGTATTTATTATGAAAAAATGCCCATTTACCATCTATAACATGAATTCATTCAATTTAACAAACAATGGAGTCCTTGTTCTTGAATTTCATTACTTATTGATATTAATTGTTGAAATCAAAATTAGAGACAACCTCCCATCATTTCTCATTAGCAATGCTCCTCTTTTGACTCGAAACACACTTTTTGACACATTGATCATGAAATTAATACATGTGGCTAAACAACCTAGTATATTCATTGAATCAAACATGTATAAAGACCATTAAAACTCTAAATCTATTGCAATCCATCAATCAAAGGAGTCATTCATCATTGTTTGCATTCTGTACAAATGTGAACTGGTTTAATTGTTAAATCACAAGACATTCTAATCTCCTCATGTCAATTAGGCTCCTCTTATCGTTACCAGGACTATTTTTCATGCAATAACCTTGAAATTAAGGTTTCCTTCATCCTTAATGACTATATTCATTATGGAAAAAATGCCCATGGACCATCTATATAACATGAATTCATTCAATTTAACGAACAATGGCGTCCTGGATTTTGCATTTAATTTCTTATTGATATTAATTGTTGAATTCAAAATTAGTGACAGTCTCTCATCATTTCTCATTAGCAATGCTCCTCTTTTGACTCCAAACACACTTTTTGACACATTGATCATGAAATTAACCCATATGCCTAAACAACCTAGTATATTGATTGAATCAAACAAGTATAAAGACCATTAAAACTCTAAATCTATTTAAGTCCATTAATCAAAGGAGTGATTCATCATGGATTGCATTCCCTACAAATTTGAGCTGGATTAATTCTTAAAACACGAGATATTCTAATCACCTCATGTAAATTAGGCTTCTCTTATTGTTACCAGGACTATTTTTCATCCCATCGCCTTGAAATTAACTTCTGCATTATCATTAATGACTATATTTGTTATGAAAAAATGCCCATGTACCATCTATAACATGAATTCATTCAATTTAACAAACAATGGAGTCCTTGTTCTTGAATTTCATTACTTATTGATATTAATTGTTGAATTCAAAGTTAGAGACAACCTCCCATCATTTCTCATTAGCAATGCTCCTCTTTTGACGCCAAAAACACTTTTTGACACATTGATCATGAAATTAATACATGTGGCTAAACAACCTAGTATATTCATTGAATCAAACAAGTATGAAGACCATTAAAACTCTAAATCTATTTCAATCTGTCAATCAAAGGAGTCATTCATCATTGTTTGCATTTTGTACAAATGTGAATTGGTTTAATTGTTAAATCACGAGACATTCTAATCACCTCATGTAAATTACGCTCCTTTTATTGATACCAATACTATTTTTCATGCAATAACCTTGAAATTAACTTTTGCTTCATCCTTAATGACTATATTCATTATGGAAAAAATGCCCATAGACCATCTATAACATGAATTCATTCAATTTAACAAAAAATGGAGTCCTGGATCTTGAATTTCATTTCTTATTGATATTAATTGTTGAATTCAAAATTAGAGACAGTCTCCCATCATTTCTCATTAGCAATGCTCCTCTTTTGACTCCAAACACACTTTTTGACACATTGATCATGAAATTAACCCATATGCCTAAACAACCTAGTATATTGATTGAATCAAACAAGTATAAAGACCATTAAAACTCTAAATCTATTGCAATCCGTCAATCAAAGGAGTCATTCATCATTGTTTACATTCTGTACAAATGTGAACTGGTTTAATTGTTAAATCACGAGACATTTTAATCACCTCATGTCGATTAGGCTCCTCTTAATGTTACCAGGACTATTTTTCATGCAATAACCTTGAAATTAAGTTTTGCTTCATCCCTAATGACTATATTCATTATGGAAAAATTGCCCATGGCCATCTATATAACATGAATTCATTCAATTTAACAAAAAATGGAGTCCTGGATCTTGAATTTCATTTCTTATTGATATTAATTGTTGAATTCAAAATTAGAGACAGTCTCCCATCATTTCTCATCAGCAATGCTCCTCTTTTGACTCCAAACACACTTTTTGACACATTGATCATGAAATTAACCCATATGCCTAAACAACCTAGTATATTGATTGAATCAAACAAGTATAAAGACCATTAAAACTCTAAATCTATTGCAATCCGTCGATCAAAGGAGTCATTCATCATTGTTTGCATTCTCTACAAATGTGAACAGGTTTAATTGTTAAATCACGAGACATTCTAATCACCTCATGTCAATTAGGCTCCTCTTATTGTTACCAGGACTATTTTTCATACAATAACCTTGAAATAAAATTTGCTTCATCCTTAGTGACTATATTTGTTATGAAAAAAATGCCCATAGACCATCAATAACGTGAATTCATTCAATTTAACAAACAATGGAGTCCTGAATCTTGAATTTCATTTCTTATTGTTATTAGTTGTTGAATTCAAAATTAGAGAAAGCCTCCCATCATTTCTCATTAGCAATGCTCCTCTTTTGACTTCAAACACACTTTTTGACACATTCATCATGAAATTGACACATGTGGCTAAACAACCTGGTATATTGATTGAATCAAACATGTATAAAGACCATTAAAACTCTAAATCTATTGCAATCCGTCGATCAAAGGAGTCATTCATCATTGTTTGCATTCTCTACAAATGTGAACAGGTTTAATTGTTAAATCACGAGACATTCTAATCACCTCATGTCAATTAGGCTCCTCTTATTGTTACCAGGACTATTTTTCATACAATAACCTTGAAATAAAATTTGCTTCATCCTTAGTGACTATATTTGTTATGAAAAAAATGCCCATAGACCATCAATAACGTGAATTCATTCAATTTAACAAACAATGGAGTCCTGGATCTTGAATTTAATTTCTTATTGATATTAATTGTTGAATTCAAAATTAGAGACAGTCTCCCATCCTTTCTCATTAGCAATGCTGCTCTTTTGACTCCAAACACACTTTTTGACACATTGATCATGAAATTAACCCATATGCCTAAACAACCTAGTATATTGATTGAATCAAACAAGTATAAAGACCATTAAAACTCTAAATCTATTGTAATCCGTCAATCAAAGCAGTCATTCATCATTGTTTGCATTCTGTACAAATGTGAACATGTTTAATTGTTAAATCACGAGACATTCTAATCACCTCATGTCAATTAGGCTCCTCTTAATGTTACCAGGACTATTTTTCATGCAATAACCTTAAAATTAAGTTTTGCTTTATCCTTAATGACTATATTCATTATGGAAAAAATGCCCATGGACCATCTATATAACATGAATTCATTCAATTTAACAAACAATGGAGTCCTGGATCTTGAATTTCATTTCTTATTGATATTAATTGTTGAATACAAAATTAGAGACAGTCTTCCATCATTTCTCATTAGCAATGCTCCTCTTTTGACTCCAAACACACTTTTTGACACATTGATCATGAAATTAACCCATATGCCTAAACAACCTAGTATATTGATTGAATCAAACAAGTATAAAGACCATTAAAACTCTAAATCTATTGCAATCCGTCGATCAAAGGAGTCATTCATCTTTGTTTGCATTCTGCCCAAATGTGAACAGGTTTAATTGTTAAATCACGAGACATTCTAATCACCTCATGTCAATTAGGCTCCTCTTATTATTACCAGGACTATTTTTCATGCAATAACCTTGAAATAAAATTTTGCTTCATCCTTAGTGACTATATTCATTATGGAAAAAATGCCCATGGACCATCTATATAACATGAATTCATTCAATTTAACGAACAATGGCGTCCTGGATTTTGAATTTAATTTCTTATTGATATTAATTGTTGAATTCAAAATTAGAGACAGTCTCCCATCATTTCTCATTAGCAATGCTCCTCTTTTGACTCCAAACACACTTTTTGACACATTGATCATGAAATTAACCCATATGCCTAAACAACCTAGTATATTGATTGAATCAAACAAGTATAAAGACCATTAAAACTCTAAATCTATTGCAATCCGTCGATCAAAGGAGTCATTCATCATTGTTTGCATTCTGTACAAATGTGAACAGGTTTAATTGTTAAATCACGAGACATTCTAATCACCTCATGTCAATTAGGCTCCTCTTATTGTTACTAGGACTATTTTTCATACAATAACCTTGAAATAAAATTTGCTTCATCCTTAGTGACTATATTTGTTATGAAAAAAATGCCCATAGACCATCAATAACGTGAATTCATTCAATTTAACAAACAATGGAGTCCTGAATCTTGAATTTCATTTCTTATTGTTATTAGTTGTTGAATTCAAAATTAGAGAAAGCCTCCCATCATTTCTCATTAGCAATGCTCCTCTTTTGACTTCAAACACACTTTTTGACACATTCATCATGAAATTGACACATGTGGCTAAACAACCTGGTATATTGATTGAATCAAACATGTATAAAGACCATTAAAACTCTAAATCTATTTAAGTCTGTTAATCAAAGGAGTCATTGATCATGGATTGCATTCCGCACAAATGTGAACAGGTTTAATTCTTAAAACACGAGACATTCTAATGACCTCATGTAAATTAGGCTTCTCTTATTGTTACGAGGACTATTTTTCATCCCATCACCTTGAAATTAACTTCTGCTTTACCATTAATGACTGTATTTATTATGCAAAAAAATGCCCCATTTACCATCTATAACATGAATTCATTCAATTTAACAAACAATGGAGTCCTTGTTCTTGAATTTCATTACTTATTGATATTAATTGTTGAAATCAAAATTAGAGACAAACCTCCCATCATTTCTCATTAGCAATGCTCCTCTTTTGACTCGAAACACACTTTTTGACACATTGATCATGAAATTAATACATGTGGCTAAACAACCTAGTATATTCATTGAATCAAAACATGTATATAAAGACCATTAAAACTCTAAATCTATTGCAATCCATCAATCAAAGGAGTCATTCATCATTGTTTGCATTCTGTACAAATGTGAACTGGTTTAATTGTTAAATCACAAGACATTCTAATCTCCTCATGTCAATTAGGCTCCTCTTATCGTTACCAGGACTACTTTTTTTCATGCAATAACCTTGAAATTAAGGTTTTTCTTCATCCTTAATGACTATATTCATTAATGAAAAAAATGCCCATGGACCATCTATATAACATGAATTCATTCAAATTTAACGAACAATGGCGTCCTGGATTTTGCATTTAATTTCTTATTGATATTAATTGTTGAATTCAAAATTAGTGACAGTCTCTCATCATTTCTCATTAGCAATGCTCCTCTTTTGACTCCAAACACACTTTTTGACACATTGATCATGAAATTAAACCCATATGCCTAAACAACCTAGTATATTGATTGAATCAAACAAGTATAAAGACCATTAAAACTCTAAATCTATTTAAGTCCATTAATCAGGAGGAGTGATTCATCATGGATTGCATTCCCTACAAATTTGAGCTGGATTAATTCTTAAAACACGAGATATTCTAATCACCTCATGTAAATTAGGCTTCTCTTATTGTTACCAGGACTATTTTTTCATCCCATCGCCTTGAAATTAACTTCTGCATTATCATTAATGACTATATTTGTTATGATGAAAAAATGCCCATGTACCATCTATAACATGAATTCATTCAATTTAACAAACAATGGAGTCCTTGTTCTTGAATTTCATTACTTATTGATATTAATTGTTGAATTCAAAGTTTAGAGACAACCTCCCATCATTTCTCATTAGCAATGCTCCTCTTTTGACGCCAAAAAAAAACACTTTTTGACACATTGATCATGAAATTAATACATGTGGCTAAACAACCTAGTATATTCATTGAATCAAACAAGTATGAAGACCATTAAAACTCTAAATCTATTTTCAATCTGTCAATCAAAGGAGAGTCATTCATCATTGTTTGCATTTTTGTACAAATGTGAATTGGTTTAATTGTTAAATCACGAGACATTTCTAATCACCCTCATGTAAATTACGCTCCTTTTATTGATACCAATACTATTTTTCATGCAATAACCTTGAAATTAACTTTTGCTTCATCCTTAATGACTATATTCATTATGGAAAAAAATGCCCATAGACCATCTATAACATGAATTCATTCAATTTTAACAAAAAATGGAGTCCTGGATCTTGAATTTCATTTCTTATTGATATTAATTGTTGAATTCAAAATTAGAGACAGTCTCCCATCATTTCTCATTAGCAATGCTCCTCTTTTGACTCCAAACACACTTTTTGACACATTGATCATGAAATTAACCCATATGCCTAAACAACCTAGTATATTGATTGAATCAAACAAGTATAAAGACCATTAAAACTCTAAATCTATTGCAATCCGTCAATCAAAGGAGTCATTCATCATTGTTTACATTCTGTACAAATGTGAACTGGTTTAATTGTTAAATCACGAGACATTCTAATCACCTCATGTCAATTAGGCTCCTTTTATCGTTACCAGGACTATTTTTCATGCAATAACCTTGAAATTAAGTTTTGCTTCATCCTTAATGACTATATTCATTATGGAAAAAATGCCCATGGACCATCTATATAACATGAATTCATTCAATTTAACAAACAATGGAGTCCTGGATCTTGAATTTCATTTCTTATTGATATTAATTGTTGAATTCAAAATTAGAGACAGTCTCCCATCATTTCTCATTAGCAATGCTCCTCTTTTGACTCCAAACACACTTTTTGACACATTGATCATGAAATTAACCCATATGCCTAAACAACCTAGTATATTGATTGAATCAAACAAGTATAAAGACCATTAAAACTCTAAATCTATTGCAATCCGTCGATCAAAGGAGTCATTCATCATTGTTTGCATTCTGTACAAATGTGAACAGGTTTAATTGTTAAATCACGAGACATTCTAATCACCTCATGTCAATTAGGCTCCTCTTATTGTTACCAGGACTATTTTTCATACAATAACCTTGAAATAAAATTTGCTTCATCCTTAGTGACTATATTTGTTATGAAAAAAATGCCCATAGACCATCAATAACGTGAATTCATTCAATTTAACAAACAATGGAGTCCTGAATCTTGAATTTCATTTCTTATTGTTATTAGTTGTTGAATTCAAAATTAGAGAAAGCCTCCCATCATTTCTCATTAGCAATGCTCCTCTTTTGACTTCAAACACACTTTTTGACACATTCATCATGAAATTGACACATGTGGCTAAACAACCTGGTATATTGATTGAATCAAACATGTATAAAGACCATTAAAACTCTAAATCTATTTAAGTCTGTTAATCAAAGGAGTCATTGATCATGGATTGCATTCCGCACAAATGTGAACAGGTTTAATTCTTAAAACACGAGACATTCTAATGACCTCATGTAAATTAGGCTTCTCTTATTGTTACGAGGACTATTTTTCATCCCATCACCTTGAAATTAACTTCTGCTTTACCATTAATGACTGTATTTATTATGCAAAAATGCCCATTTACCATCTATAACATGAATTCATTCAATTTAACAAACAATGGAGTCCTTGTTCTTGAATTTCATTACTTATTGATATTAATTGTTGAAATCAAAATTAGAGACAACCTCCCATCATTTCTCATTAGCAATGCTCCTCTTTTGACTCGAAACACACTTTTTGACACATTGATCATGAAATTAATACATGTGGCTAAACAACCTAGTATATTCATTGAATCAAACATGTATAAAGACCATTAAAACTCTAAATCTATTGCAATCCATCAATCAAAGGAGTCATTCATCATTGTTTGCATTCTGTACAAATGTGAACTGGTTTAATTGTTAAATCACAAGACATTCTAATCTCCTCATGTCAATTAGGCTCCTCTTATCGTTTACCAGGACTATTTTTTCATGCAATAACCTTGAAATTAAGGTTTCCTTCATCCTTAATGACTATATTCATTATGGAAAAAATGCCCATGGACCATCTATATAACATGAATTCATTCAATTTAACGAACAATGGCGTCCTGGATTTTGCATTTAATTTCTTATTGATATTAATTGTTGAATTCAAAATTAGTGACAGTCTCTCATCATTTCTCATTAGCAATGCTCCTCTTTTGACTCCAAACACACTTTTTGACACATTGATCATGAAATTAACCCATATGCCTAAACAACC
Organism: Ceriops zippeliana; assembly: GCA_037897445.1. Taxonomy (NCBI): domain Eukaryota; kingdom Viridiplantae; phylum Streptophyta; class Magnoliopsida; order Malpighiales; family Rhizophoraceae; genus Ceriops; species Ceriops zippeliana. The sequence continues at coordinate 17,550 of JBAPLH010000711.1, forward strand.
TAGTATATTGATTGAATCAAACAAGTATAAAGACCATTAAAACTCTAAATCTATTTAAGTCCATTAATCAAAGGAGTGATTCATCATGGATTGCATTCCCTACAAATTTGAGCTGGATTAATTCTTAAAACACGAGATATTCTAATCACCTCATGTAAATTAGGCTTCTCTTATTGTTACCAGGACTATTTTTCATCCCATCGCCTTGAAATTAACTTCTGCATTATCATTAATGACTATATTTGTTATGAAAAAATGCCCATGTACCATCTATAACATGAATTCATTCAATTTAACAAACAATGGAGTCCTTGTTCTTGAATTTCATTACTTATTGATATTAATTGTTGAATTCAAAGTTAGAGACAACCTCCCATCATTTCTCATTAGCAATGCTCCTCTTTTGACGCCAAAAAACACTTTTTGACACACATTGATCATGAAATTAATACATGTGGCTAAACAACCTAGTATATTCATTGAATCAAACAAGTATGAAGACCATTAAAACTCTAAATCTATTTCAATCTGTCAATCAAAGGAGTCATTCATCATTGTTTGCATTTTGTACAAATGTGAATTGGTTTAATTGTTAAATCACGAGACATTCTAATCACCTCATGTAAATTACGCTCCTTTTATTGATACCAATACTATTTTTCATGCAATAACCTTGAAATTAACTTTTGCTTCATCCTTAATGACTATATTCATTATGGAAAAATGCCCATAGACCATCTATAACATGAATTCATTCAATTTAACAAAAAATGGAGTCCTGGATCTTGAATTTCATTTCTTATTGATATTAATTGTTGAATTCAAAATTAGAGACAGTCTCCCATCATTTCTCATTAGCAATGCTCCTCTTTTGACTCCAAACACACTTTTTGACACATTGATCATGAAATTAACCCATATGCCTAAACAACCTAGTATATTGATTGAATCAAACAAGTATATAAAGACCATTAAAACTCTAAATCTATTGCAATCCGTCAATCAAAGGAGTCATTCATCATTGTTTACATTCTGTACAAATGTGAACTGGTTTAATTGTTAAATCACGAGACATTTTAATCACCTCATGTCGATTAGGCTCCTCTTAATGTTACCAGGACTATTTTTCATGCAATAACCTTGAAATTAAGTTTTGCTTCATCCCTAATGACTATATTCATTATGGAAAAATTGCCCATGGCCATCTATATAACATGAATTCATTCAATTTAACAAAAAATGGAGTCCTGGATCTTGAATTTCATTTCTTATTGATATTAATTGTTGAATTCAAAATTAGAGACAGTCTCCCATCATTTCTCATTAGCAATGCTCCTCTTTTGACTCCAAACACACTTTTTGACACATTGATCATGAAATTAACCCATATGCCTAAACAACCTAGTATATTGATTGAATCAAACAAGTATAAAGACCATTAAAACTCTAAATCTATTGCAATCCGTCGATCAAAGGAGTCATTCATCATTGTTTGCATTCTCTACAAATGTGAACAGGTTTAATTGTTAAATCACGAGACATTCTAATCACCTCATGTCAATTAGACTCCTCTTATTGTTACCAGGACTATTTTTCATACAATAACCTTGAAATAAAATTTTGCTTCATCTTTAGTGACTATATTTGTTATGAAAAAAATGCCCATAGACCATCAATAACATGAATTCATTCAATTTAACAAACAATGGAGTCCTGAATCTTGAATTTCATTTCTTATTGATATTAGATGTTGAATTCAAAATCAGAGAAAGCCTCCCATCATTTCTCATTAGCAATGCTCCACTTTTGACTTCAAACATACTTTTTGACACATTGATCATGAAATTAACACATGTGGCTAAAGAACCTGGTATATTGATTGAATCAAACATGTATAAAGACCACTAAAACTCTAAATCTATTTAAGTCCATTAATCAAAGGAGTCATTCATCATGGATTGCATTCCGTAGAAATGTGAACAGGTTTAATTCTTAAAACACGAGACATTCTAATCACCTCATGTAAATAAGGCTTCTCTTATTGTTACCATGTCTATTTTTCATCCCATCACCTTGAAATTAACTTCTGCTTTACCATTAATGACTGTATTTGTTATGAAAAAATGCCCATGTACCATCTATAACATGAATTCATTCAATTTAACAAACAATGGAGTCCTTGTTCTTGAATTTCATTACTTATTGATATTAATTGTTGAATTCAAAATTAGAGACAACCTCCCATCATTTCACATTAGCAATGCTCCTCTTTTGACTCCAAACACACTTTTTGAAACATTGATCATGAAATTAATACATGTGGCTAAACAACCTAGTATATTCATGGAATCAAACAAGTATAAAGACCATTAAAACTCTAAATCTATTTCAATCCGTCAATCGAAGGAGTCATTCATCATTGTTTGCATTTTGTACAAATGTGAATTGGTTTAATTGTTAAATCACAAGACATTCTAATCACTTCATGTAAATTAGGCTCCTTTTATTGTTACCAATACTATTTTTCACACAATAACCTTGAAATTAACTTTTGGTTCATCCTTAATGACTATATTCATTATGAAAAAAATGCCCATGGACCTTCTATAACATGAATTCATTCAATTTAACAAACAATGGAATCCTGGATCTTGAATTTCATTTCTTATTGATATTAGTTGTTGAATTCAAAATCAGAGAAAGCCTCCCATCATTTCTCATTAGCAATGCTCTTCTTTTGACTTGAGACACACTTTTTGACAAATTGATCATGAAATTAACACATGTGGCTAAACAACCTGGTATATTGATTGAATCAAACAAGTATAAAGACCATTAAAACTCTAAATCTATTTAAGTCCGTTAATCAAAGGAGTCATTCATCATGGATTGCATTCCGTACAAATGTGAACAAGTTTAATTCTTAATTCACGAGACATTCTAATGACCTCATGTAAATTAGGCTCCTCTTATTTTTACTAGGTCGATTTTTCTTGCAATAACCTTCAAATTAACTTTTGCGTCATCCATAATGACTGTATTTGTTTTGAAAAAAATGCCGATGGACCATCTATAACATGAATTCATTCAATTTAATAGACAATGGAGTCCTGGATCTTGAATTTCATTTCTTATTGATATTAATTGTTGATTTCAAAATTAGAGGTAGCCTCCCATCATTTCTCATTAGCAATGCTCCTCTTTTGACTTCAAACACAATTTTTGAGACATTGATCATGAAATTAATACGTGTGGCTAAACAACCTAGTCTATTGATTGAATCAAACAAGTATAAAGACCATTAAAACTATAAATCTATTTAAATCCATCAATCAAAGGCGTCATTCATCATGGTTTGCATTCCGTACAAATGTGAACCGGTTTAATTCTTAAATCACGAGGCATTCTAATCACGTCATGTAAATTAGGCTCCTCTTATTCTTACCAAGACTATTTTTCATGCAATTACCTTGAAATTAAATTTTGCTTCATCGTTAATGACTATATATGTTAAGAAAGAAATGCCCATGGACCATCTATAACATGACTTCATTCAATTTAAAAAACAATGGAGTCCTGGGTCTTGAATTTCATTTCTTATTTATATTAATTGTTGAATTCAAAATTAGTGACAGCCTCCTATCATTTCTTAATAGCAATGCTCCTCTTTTGAGTCCAAACACACTTTTTGACACATTGATCATGAAATTAACACATGTGGCTAAACAACCTACTATATTGATTGAATCAAACAACTATAAAGACCATTAAAACTCTAAATCTATTTAAATCCGTCAATCAAAGGAGTCATTCATCACTGTTTGCATTCGTACAAATGTGAACAGGTTAATTCATAAATCACGAGACACTCTAATCACCTCATGTGAATTAGGCTCCTCTTATTGTTACCAGGACTATTTTTCATGCAATCACATTGAAATAAAATTTTGCTTCATCCTTAGTGACTATATTTGTTATGAAAAAAATGCCCATAGACCATCTATAACGTGAATTCATTCAATTTAACAAACAATGGATTCCTTGATCTTAAATTTCATTTCCTGTTCATATTAATTTATGAATTCAAAATTGGAAAATGCCTGCCATCATTTCTCATTAGCAATGCTCCTCTTTTGACTCCAAACACACTTTTTGAGACATTGATCATGAAATTAACACATGTGGCAAAAAACAACCTAGTATATTGATTGAATCAAACAACTCTAAAGACCATTAAAACTATTGGTCCATTTAAATCCGTCAATCAAGGGAGTCATTCATCATGGTTTGCACTCTGTACAAATGTGAACGGGTTTAATTCTTAAATCATGAGACATTCTAATCACCTCATGTAAATTAGGCTCCTCTTACTAGGACAATTTTTCATGCAATAATCTTGAAAATTAAGTTTTGCTTCATCCTTAATGACTATATTCATTATAGAAAGAAATGCCCATGGACCATCTATAACATGACTTCATTTAATTTTAAAAAACAATGGAGTCCTGGGTCTTGAATTTCATTTTTTATTGATATTAATTATTGAATTCAAAATTGGAGACAACCTCCTATCATTTCTCAATAGCAATGCTCCTCTTTTGACTTCAAACACACTTTTTGAGACATTGATCATGAAATTAATACATGTGGCTAAATAACCTAGTATATTGATTGAATCAAACAACTATAAAGACCATTAAAACTCTAAAACTATTTAAATTCATCAATCAAAGGAGTCATTCATCAAGCTTTGCATTTCGTACAAATGTGAACAGGTTTAATTCTTAAAATACGAGACATTCTAATCACCTCATATAAATTAGGGTTCTCTTATTCTTACCAGGACTATTTTTCATCCCATCACCTTGAAATTAACTTCTGCTTTATCATTAATTACTATATTTGTTATGAAAAAATGCCCATGTACCATCTATAACATGAATTCATTCAATTTAACAAACAATGGAGTCCTTGTCCTTGAATTTCATTACTTATTGATATTAATTGTTGAATTCAAAATTAGAGACAGCCTCCCATCATTTCACATTAGCAATGCTCCTCTTTTGACTCCAAACACACACTTTTTGACACATTGATCATGAAGTTAATACATGTGGCTAAACAACCTAGTATATTGATAGAATCGAACAAGTATAAAGACCATCAAAACTCTAAATCTATTTCAATCCGTCAATCAAAGGAGTCATTCATCATTGTTTGCATTTTGTACAAATGTGAATTGGTTTAATTGTTAAATCACGAGACATTCTAATCACCTCATGTAAATTAGGCTCCTCTTATTGTTACCAGGACTATTTTTCATGCAATAACCTTGAAATTAAATTTTTCTTCATCCTTAATGACTATATTCATTATGGAAAAAATGCCCATGGACCATCTATAACATGAATGCATTCAATTTAACAAACAATGGAGTCCTGGTTCGTGAATTTCATTTCTTATTTATATTAATTGTTGAATTCAAAATTAGAGATAGCCTCGCATCATTTCCCATTAGCAATGCTCCAATTTTGAAACCAAACACAATTTTTAACACATTGATCATGAAATTAACACATGTGGCTAAACAACCTAGTATATTGATTGAATCAAACAAGTATAAAGACCATTAAAACTATAAAACTATTTAAATTCATCAATCAAAGGAGTCATTCATCAAGCTTTGCATTTCGTACAAATGTGAACAGGTTTAATTCTTAAAATACGAGACATTCTAATCACCTCATGTAAATTAGGGTTCTCTTATTGTTACCAGGACTATTTTTCATCCCATCACCTTGAAATTAACTTCTGCTTTATCATTAATTACTATATTTGTTATGAAAAAATGCCCATGTACCATCTATAACATGAATTCATTCAATTTAACAAACAATGGAGTCCTTGTCCTTGAATTTCATTACTTATTGATATTAATTGTTGAATTCAAAATTAGAGACAGCCTCCCATCATTTCACATTAGCAATGCTCCTCTTTTGACTCCAAACACACTTTTTGACACATTGATCATGAAGTTAATACATGTGGCTAAACAACCTAGTATATTGATAGAATCGAACAAGTATAAAGACCATCAAAACTCTAAATCTATTTCAATCCGTCAATCAAAGGAGTCATTCATCATTGTTTGCATTTTGTACAAATGTGAATTGGTTTAATTGTTAAATCACGAGACATTCTAATCACCTCATGTAAATTAGGCTCCTCTTATTGTTACCAGGACTATTTTTCATGCAATAACCTTGAAATTAAATTTTTCTTCATCCTTAATGACTATATTCATTATGGAAAAAAATGCCCATGGACCATCTATAACATGAATGCATTCAATTTAACAAACAATGGAGTCCTGGTTCGTGAATTTCATTTCTTATTTATATTAATTGTTGAATTCAAAATTAGAGATAGCCTCGCATCATTTCCCATTAGCAATGCTCCAATTTTGAAACCAAACACAATTTTTAACACATTGATCATGAAATTAACACATGTGGCTAAACAACCTAGTATATTGATTGAATCAAACAAGTATAAAGACCATTAAAACTATAAAACTATTTAAATTCATCAATCAAAGGAGTCATTCATCAAGCTTTGCATTTCGTACAAATGTGTGAACAGGTTTAATTCTTAAAATACGAGACATTCTAATCACCTCATGTAAATTAGGGTTCTCTTATTGTTACCAGGACTATTTTTCATCCCATCACCTTGAAATTAACTTCTGCTTTATCATTAATTACTATATTTGTTATGAAAAAATGCCCATGTACCATCTATAACATGAATTCATTCAATTTAACAAACAATGGAGTCCTTGTCCTTGAATTTCATTACTTATTGATATTAATTGTTGAATTCAAAATTAGAGACAGCCTCCCATCATTTCACATTAGCAATGCTCCTCTTTTGACTCCAAACACACTTTTTGACACATTGATCATGAAGTTAATACATGTGGCTAAACAACCTAGTATATTGATAGAATCGAACAAGTATAAAGACCATCAAAACTCTAAATCTATTTCAATCCGTCAATCAAAGGAGTCATTCATCATTGTTTGCATTTTGTACAAATGTGAATTGGTTTAATTGTTAAATCACGAGACATTCTAATCACCTCATGTAAATTAGGCTCCTCTTATTGTTACCAGGACTATTTTTCATGCAATAACCTTGAAATTAAATTTTTCTTCATCCTTAATGACTATATTCATTATGGAAAAAATGCCCATGGACCATCTATAACATGAATGCATTCAATTTAACAAACAATGGAGTCCTGGTTCGTGAATTTCATTTCTTATTTATATTAATTGTTGAATTCAAAATTAGAGATAGCCTCGCATCATTTCCCATTAGCAATGCTCCAATTTTGAAACCAAACACAATTTTTAACACATTGATCATGAAATTAACACATGTGGCTAAACAACCTAGTATATTGATTGAATCAAACAAGTATAAAGACCATTAAAACTATAAAACTATTTAAATTCATCAATCAAAGGAGTCATTCATCAAGCTTTGCATTTCGTACAAATGTGAACAGGTTTAATTCTTAAAATACGAGACATTCTAATCACCTCATGTAAATTAGGGTTCTCTTATTGTTACCAGGACTATTTTTCATCCCATCACCTTGAAATTAACTTCTGCTTTATCATTAATTACTATATTTGTTATGAAAAAATGCCCCATGTACCATCTATAACATGAATTCATTCAATTTAACAAACAATGGAGTCCTTGTCCTTGAATTTCATTACTTATTGATATTAATTGTTGAATTCAAAATTAGAGACAGCCTCCCATCATTTCACATTAGCAATGCTCCTCTTTTGACTCCAAACACACTTTTTGACACATTGATCATGAAGTTAATACATGTGGCTAAACAACCTAGTATATTGATAGAATCGAACAAGTATAAAGACCATCAAAACTCTAAATCTATTTCAATCCGTCAATCAAAGGAGTCATTCATCATTGTTTGCATTTTGTACAAATGTGAATTGGTTTAATTGTTAAATCACGAGACATTCTAATCACCTCATGTAAATTAGGCTCCTCTTATTGTTACCAGGACTATTTTTCATGAAATAACCTTGAAATTAACTTTTGCTTCATCCCTAATGACTATATTTGTTATGCAAAAAATGCCCATGGACCATCTATAACATGAATTCATTTAATTTAACAAACAATGGAGTCCTGGATCTTGAATTTCATTTCTTATTGATATTAATTGTTGAATTCAAAATTAGAGGTAGGCTCCCATCATTTCTCATTAGCAATGCTCCTCTTTTGACTCCAAACACACTTTTTGAGACATTGATCATGAAATTAATACATGTGGCTAAACAACCTAGCATATTGATTGAATCAAACAAGTATAAAGACCATTAAAACTATAAATCTATTTAAATCTGTTAATCAAAGGAGTCATTCATCATGGTTTGCATTCCGTACAATTGTGAACCGGTTTAATTTTTAATCAAGAGGCATTCTAATCACGTCATGTAAATTAGGCTCCTCTTATTATTACCAGAACTATTTTTCATGCAATTACTTGAAATTAAGTTTTGCTTCATCGTTAATGACTATATATGTTAAGAAAGAATTGCCCATGCACCATCTATAACATGACTTCATTCAATTTAAAAGACAATGGAGTCCTGGGTCTTGAATTTCATTTCTTATTTATATTAATTGTTGAATTCAAAATTAGAGACAGCCTCCTATCATTTCTCAATGGCAATGGTCCTCTTTTGACTCCAAACACACTTTTTGACACATTGATCATGAAATTAACACATGTGGCTAAACAACCTACTATATTGATTGAATCAAACAACTATAAAGACCATTAAAACTCTAAATCTATTTAAATCCGTCAATCAAAGGAGTCATTCATCATTGTTTGCATTCCGTACAAATGTGAACAGGTTAATTCATAAATCACGAGACACTCTAATCACCTTATGTGAATTAGGCTCCTCTTCTTGTTACCAGGACTATTTTTCTTGCAATCACATTGAAATAAAATTTTGCTTCATCCTTACTGACTATATTTGTTATGAAAAAAATGCCCATAGAACATCTATTACATGAATTCATTCAATTTAACAAACAATGGATTCATTCATTTCTTGTTCATATTAATTTTTGAATTCAAAATTGGAAAATGCCTGCCATCATTTCTCATTAGCAATGCTCCTCTTTTGACTCCAAACAAACTTTTTGACACATTGATCATGAAATTAACACATGTGGCTAAACAACCTAGTATATTGATTGAATCAAACAACTATAAAGACCATTAAAACTCTAAAACTATTTAAATTCGTCAATCAAAAGAGTCATTCATCACTGTTTGCATTCCGTACAATTGTGAACAGGTTTAATTCATAGATCATGAGACATTCTAATCACCTCATGTGAATTAGGCTCGTCTTAATGTTATCAGGACTATTTTTCATGCAATAACATTGAATTAAAATTTTGCTTCATCCTTAGTGACTATATTTGTTATGAAAAAAATTTAACAAACAATGGATTCCTTGATCTTAAATTTCATTTCTTGTTCATATTAATTTTTGAATTCAAAATTAGAGACAGCCTCCCATCATTTCTCATTAGCAATGCTCCTCTTTTGACTCCAAACACACTTTTTGAGACATTGATCATGAAATTAACACATGTGGCAAAACAACCTAGTATATTGATTGAATCAAACAAGTATAAAGACCATTAAAACTATAAATCCATTTAAATCCGTCAATCAAAGGAGTCATTCATCATGGTTTGCACTCTGTACAAATGTGAACGGGTTTAATTCTTAAATCACGAGACATTCTAATCACCTCATGTAAATTAGGCTCCTCTTACTAGGACAATTTTTCATGCAATAATCTTGAAATTAAGTTTTGCATCATCCTTAATGACTATATTCATTATAGAAAAAATGCCCATGGACCATCTATAACATGAATTCATTCAATTTAACAAACAATGGAGTCCTGGATCTTGAATTTCATTTCTTATTGATATTAATTGTTGAATTCAAAATTAGAGGCAGCCTCCCATCATTTCTCATTAGCAATGCTCCTCTTTTGACTCCAAACACACTTTTTGAGACATTGATCATGAAATTAATACATGTGGCTAAACAAACTAGTATATTGATTGAATCAAACAAGTATAAAGACCATTAAAACTATAAATCTATTTAAATCCATCAATCAAAGGAGTCATTCATCATGGTTTGCATTCCGTACAAATGTGAACAGGTTTAATTCTTAAATCACGTGGCATTCTAATCACGTCATGTAAATTAGGCTCCTCTTATTATTACCATGACTATTTTTCATGCAATTACCTTGAAATTATGTTTTGCTTCATTGTTAATGACTATATATGTTAAGAAAGAAATGCCCATGGACCATCTATAACATGAATTCATTCAATTTAACAAACAATGGAGTCCTGGATCTTGAATTTCATTTCTTATTGATATTAATTGTTGAATTCAAAATTAGAGATAGCCTCCCATCATTTCTCATTAGTAATGCTCCTCTTTTGACTCCAAACACACTTTTTGACACATTGATCATGAAATTAACCCATATGCCTAAACAACATAGTATATTGATTGAATCAAACAAGTGTAAAGACCATTAAAACTCTAAATCTATTGCAATCCGTCAATCAAAGGAGTCATTCATCATTGTTTGCATTATGTACAAATGTGAACTAGTTTAATTGTTAAATCACGAGACATTCTAATCACCTCATGTCAATTAGGCTCCTCTTCTTGTTACCAGGACTATTTTTCTTGCAATCACATTGAAATAAAATTTTGCTTCATCCTTACTGACTATATTTGTTATGAAAAAAATGCCCATAGACCATCTATTACATGAATTCATTCAATTTAACAAACAATGGATTCCTTGATCTTAAATTTCATTTCTTGTTCATATTAATTTTTGAATTCAAAATTAGAGACAGCCTCCCATCATTTCTCATTAGCAATGCTCCTCTTTTGACTCCAAACACACTTTTTGAGACATTGATCATGAAATTAACACATGTGGCAAAACAACCTAGTATATTGATTGAATCAAACAAGTATAAAGACCATTAAAACTATAAATCCATTTAAATCCGTCAATCAAAGGAGTCATTCATCATGGTTTGCACTCTGTACAAACGTGAACTGGTTTAATTCTTAAATCACGTGGCATTCTAATCACCTCATGTAAATTATGCTCCTCTTATTGTTACCAGGACTATTTTTCATGCAATAACCTTGAAATTAAGTTTTGCTTCATCCTGAATGACTATATTCATTATGAAAAAAATGCCCATGGACCATCTATAACATGAATTCATTCAATTTATCAAACAATGGAGTCTTGGATCTTGTATTTCATTTCTTATTGATATTAATTGTTGAATTCAAAATTAGAGATAGCCTCCCATCATTTCTCATTAGCAATGCTCCTCTTTTGACTCCAAACACACTTTTTGAGACATTGATCATGAAATTAACACATGTGGCAAAACAACCTAGTATATTGATTGAATCAAACAAGTATAAAGACCATTAAAACTATAAATCTATTTAAATCTGTCAATCAAAGGAGTCATTCATCATGGTTTGCATTCCGTACAAATGTGAACAGGTTTAATTCTTAAATCACGTGGCATTCTAATCACGTCATGTAAATTAGGGTCCTCTTATTATTACCATGACTATTTTTCATGCAATTACCTAGAAATTATGTTTTGCTTCATTGTTAATGACTATATATGTTAAGAAAGAAATGCCCGTGGACCATCTATAACATGAATTCATTCAATTTGACAAACAATGGAGTCCTGGATCTTGATTTTCATTTCTTATTGATATTAATTGTTGAATTCAAAATTAGAGACAGTCTCCCATCATTTCTCATTAGTAATGCTCCTCTTTTGACTAAAACCACACTTTTTGACACATTGATCATGAAATTAACCCATATGCCTAAACAACCTAGTATATTGATTGAATCAAACAAGTGTAAAGACCATTAAAACTCTAAATCTATTGCAATCCGTCAATCAAAGGAGTCATTCATCATTGTTTGCATTATGTACAAATGAGAACTAGTTTAATTGTTAAATCACGAGACATTCTAATCACCTCATGTCAATTAGGCTCCTCTTCTTGTTACCAGGACTATTTTTCTTGCAATCACATTGAAATAAAATTTTGCTTCATCCTTACTGACTATATTTGTTATGAAAAAAATGCCCATAGACCATCTATTACATGAATTCATTCAATTTAACAAACAATGGATTCCTTGATCTTAAATTTCATTTCTTGTTCATATTAATTTTTGAATTCAAAATTGGAAAATGCCTGCCATCATTTCTCATTAGCAATGCTCCTCTTTTGACTCCAAACACACTTTTTGAGACATTGATCATGAAATTAACACATGTGGCTAAACAACCTAGTATATTGATTGAATCAAACAACTATAAAGACCATTAAAACTCTAAAACTATTTAAATTCGTCAATCAAAGGAGTCATTCATCACTATTTGCATTCCGTACAATTGTGAACAGGTTTAATTCATAGATCATGAGACATTCTAATCACGTCATGTGAATTAGGCTCGTCTTAATGTTATCAGGACTATTTTTTATGCAATAACATTGAATTAAAATTTTGCTTGATCCTTAGTGACTATATTTGTTATGAAAAAAAATGCCCACAGACCATCTATAACGTGAATTCATTCAATTTAACAAACAATGGATTCCTTGATCTTAAATTTCATTTCTTGTTGATATTAATTTTTGAATTCAAACTTAGAAAATGCCTGCTATCATTTCTCATTAGCGATGCTACTCTTCTGACATCAAACACACTTTTTGACACATTGATCATGAAAGCAAGACATGTGGCAAAACAATCTAGTATATTGATTGAATCAAACAAGTAAAAAGACCATTAAAACTATAAATCTATATAAAAACGTCAATCAAAGGAGTAATTCATCATGGTTTGCACTCTGTACAAACGTGAACTGGTTTAATTCTTAAATCATGTAACATTCTAATCACCTCATGTAAATTAGGCTCCTCTTATTATTACCATGACTATTTTTCATGCAATAACCTTGAAATTAAGTTTTGCTTCATCCTTAATGACTATATTCATTATGGAAAAAATGCCCATGGACCATCTATAACATGAATTCATTCAATTTAACAAACAATGGAGTCTTGGATCTTGTATTACATTTCTTATTGATATTAATTGTTGAATTCAAAATTAGAGACAGCCTCCCATCATTTCTCATTAGCAATGCTCCTCTTTTGACTCCAAACACACTTTTTGAGACATTGATCATGAAATTAACACATGTGGCAAAACAACCTAGTATATTGATTGAATCAAACAAGTATAAAGACCATTAAAACTATAAATCCATTTAAATCCGTCAATCAAAGGAGTCATTCATCATGGTTTGCACTCTGTACAAACGTGAACTGGTTTAATTCTTAAATCACGTGGCATTCTAATCACCTCATGTAAATTATGCTCCTCTTATTGTTACCAGGACTATTTTTCATGCAATAACCTTGAAATTAAGTTTTGCTTCATCCTTAATGACTATATTCATTATGAAAAAAATGCCCATGGACCATCTATAACATGAATTCATTCAATTTATCAAACAATGGAGTCTTGGATCTTGTATTTCATTTCTTATTGATATTAATTGTTGAATTCAAAATTAGAGATAGCCTCCCATCATTTCTCATTAGCAATGCTCCTCTTTTGACTCCAAACACACTTTTTGAGACATTGATCATGAAAATTAACACATGTGGCAAAACAACCTAGTATATTGATTGAATCAAACAAGTATAAAGACCATTAAAACTATAAATCTATTTAAATCCGTCAATCAAAGGAGTCATTCATCATGGTTTGCATTCCGTACAAATGTGAACAGGTTTAATTCTTAAATCACGTGGCATTCTAATCACGTCATGTAAATTAGGGTCCTCTTATTATTACCATGACTATTTTTCATGCAATTACCTAGAAATTATGTTTTGCTTCATTGTTAATGACTATATATGTTAAGAAAGAAATGCCCGTGGACCATCTATAACATGAATTCATTCAATTTGACAAACAATGGAGTCCTGGATCTTGATTTTCATTTCTTATTGATATTAATTGTTGAATTCAAAATTAGAGACAGTCTCCCATCATTTCTCATTAGTAATGCTCCTCTTTTGACTAAAAACACACACTTTTTGACACATTGATCATGAAATTAACCCATATGCCTAAACAACCTAGTATATTGATTGAATCAAACAAGTGTAAAGACCATTAAAACTCTAAATCTATTGCAATCCGTCAATCAAAGGAGTCATTCATCATTGTTTGCATTATGTACAAATGAGAACTAGTTTAATTGTTAAATCACGAGACATTCTAATCACCTCATGTCAATTAGGCTCCTCTTCTTGTTACCAGGACTATTTTTCTTGCAATCACATTGAAATAAAATTTTGCTTCATCCTTACTGACTATATTTGTTATGAAAAAAAATGCCCCATAGACCATCTATTACATGAATTCATTCAATTTAACAAACAATGGATTCCTTGATCTTAAATTTCATTTCTTGTTCATATTAATTTTTGAATTCAAAATTGGAAAATGCCTGCCATCATTTCTCATTAGCAATGCTCCTCTTTTTGACTCCAAACACACTTTTTGAGACATTGATCATGAAATTAACACATGTGGCTAAACAACCTAGTATATTGATTGAATCAAACAACTATAAAGACCATTAAAACTCTAAAACTATTTAAATTCGTCAATCAAAAGGAGTCATTCATCACTGTTTGCATTTCGTACAATTGTGAACAGGTTTAATTCATAGATCATGAGACATTCTAATCACCTCATGTGAATTAGGCTCGTCTTAATGTTATCAGGACTATTTTTCATGCAATAACATGGAATTAAAATTTTGCTTCATCCTTAGTGACTATATTTGTTATGAAAAAAAAATGCCCACAGACCATCTATAACGTGAATTCATTCAATTTTAACAAACAATGGATTCCTTGATCTTAAATTTCATTTCTTGTTGATATTAATTTTTGAATTCAAACTTAGAAAATGCCTGCTATCATTTCTCATTAGCGATGCTACTCTTCTGACATCAAACACACTTTTTGACACATTGATCATGAAAGCAACACATGTGGCAAAACAATCTAGTATATTGATTGAATCAAACAAGTAAAAAAGACCATTAAAACTATAAATCTATATAAAAATGTCAATCAAAGGAGTAATTCATCATGGTTTGCACTCTGTACAAACGTGAACTGGTTTAATTCTTAAATCACGTGGCATTCTAATCACCTCATGTAAATTATGCTCCTCTTATTGTTACCAGGACTATTTTTCATGCAATAACCTTGAAATTAAGTTTTGCTTCATCCTTAATGACTATATTCATTTATGGAAAAAATGCCCATGGACCATCTATAACATGAATTCATTCAATTTATCAAACAATGGAGTCTTGGATCTTGTATTTCATTTCTTATTGATATTAAATTGTTGAATTCAAAATTAGAGACAGCCTCCCATCATTTCTCATTAGCAATGCTCCTCTTTTGACTCCAAACACACTTTTTGAGACATTGATCATGAAATTTAACACATGTGGCAAAACAACCTAGTATAGTATATTGATTGAATCAAAACAAGTATAAAGACCATTAAAACTATAAATCCATTTAAATCCGTCAATCAAAGGAGTCATTCATCATGGTTTGCACTCTGTACAAATGTGAACGGGTTTAATTCTTAAATCACGAGACATTCGAATCACCTCATGTAAATTAGGCTCCTCTTACTAGGACAATTTTTCATGCAATAATCTTGAAATTAAGTTTTGCTTCATCCTTAATGACTATATTCATTATAGAAAAAATGCCCATGGACCATCTATAACATGAATTCATTCAATTTAACAAACAATGGAGTCCTGGATCTTGAATTTCATTTCTTATTGATATTAATTGTTGAATTCAAAATTAGAGGCAGCCTCCCATCATTTCTCAATAGTAATACTCCTCTTTTGACTCCAAACACACTTTTTGACACATTGATCATGAAAGTAACACATGTGGCAAAACAATCTAGTATATTGATTGAATCAAACAAGTAAAAAGACCATTAAAACTATAAATCTATATAAAAACGTCAATCAAAGGAGTAATTCATCATGGTTTGCACTCTGTACAAACGTGAACTGGTTTAATTCCTAAATCACGTGACATTCTAATCACCTCATGTAAATTAGGCTCCTCTTATTATTACCAGGACTATTTTTCATGCAATAACCTTGAAATTAAGTTTTGCTTCATCCTTAATGACTATATTCATTATGGAAAAAATGCCCATGGACCATCTAAAACATGAATTCATTTAATTTAACAAACAATAGAGTCCTGGATCTTGTATTTAATTTCTTATTGATATTAATTGTTGAATTCAAAATTAGAGATAGCCTCCCATCATTTCTCATTAGCAATGCTCCTCTTTTGACTTTGAACACACTTTTTGAGACATTGATCATGAAATTAACACATGTGGCAAAACAACCTAGTATATTGATTGAATCAAACAAGTATAAAGACCATTAAAACTATAAATCCATTTAAATCCGACAATCAAGGGAGTCATTCATCATGGTTTGCACTCTGTACAAATGTGAACGGGTTTAATTCTTAAATCACGAGACATTCTAATCACCTCATGTAAATTAGGCTCCTCTTACTAGGACAATTTTTCATGCAATAATCTTGAAATTAAGTTTTGCTTCATCCTTAATGACTATATTCATTATAGAAAAAATGCCCATGGACCATCTATAACATGAATTCATTCAATTTAACAAACAATGGAGTCCTGGATCTTGAATTTCATTTCTTATTGATATTAATTGTTGAATTCAAAATTAGAGGCAGCCTCCCATCATTTCTCAATAGTAATACTCCTCTTTTGACTCCAAACACACTTTTTGAGACATTGATCATGAAATTAATACATGTGGCTAAACAAACTAGTATATTGATTGAATCGAACAAGTAAAAAGACCATTAAAACTATAAATCTATATAAAAACGTCAATCAAAGGAGTAATTCATCATGGTTTGCACTCTGTACAAACGTGAACTGGTTTAATTCTTAAATCACGTGACATTCTAATCACCTCATGTAAATTAGGCTCCTCTTATTATTACCAGGACTATTTTTCATGCAATAACCTTGAAATTAAGTTTTGCTTCATCCTTAATGACTATATTCATTATGGAAAAAATCCCATGGACCATCTAAAACATGAATTCATTCAATTTAACAAACAATGGAGTCCTGGATCTTGTATTTCATTTCTTATTGATATTAATTGTTGAATTCAAAATTAGAGATAGCCTCCCATCATTTCTCATTAGCAATGCTCCTCTTTTGACTTTGAACACACTTTTTGACACATTGATCATGAAAGTAACACATGTGGCAAAACAATCTAGTATATTGATTGAATCAAACAAGTAAAAAGACCATTAAAACTATAAATCTATATAAAAACGTCAATCAAAGGAGTAATTCATCATGGTTTGCACTCTGTACAAACGTGAACTGGTTTAATTCTTAAATCACGTGACATTCTAATCACCTCATGTAAATTAGGCTCCTCTTATTGTTACCAGGACTATTTTTCATGCAATTACCTTGAAATTATGTTTTGCTTCATTGTTAATGACTATATATGTTAAGAAAGAAATGCCCGTGGACCATCTATAACATGAATTCATTCAAATTAACAAACAATGAAGTCCTGGATCTTGAATTTCATTTCTTATTGATATTAATTGTTGAATTCAAAATTAGAGACAGTCGCCCAACATTTCTCATTAGCAATGCTCCTCTTTTTACTCCAAACACACTTTTTGACACATTGATCATGAAATTAACCCATATGCCTAGACAACCTAGTATATTGATTGAATCAAACAAGTATAAAGACCATTAAAACTATAAATCCATTTAAATCCGTCAATCAAAGGAGTCATTCATCATGGTTTGCACTCTGTACAAATGTGAACGGGTTTAATTCTTAAATCACGAGACATTCGAATCACCTCATGTAAATTAGGCTCCTCTTATTATTACCAGGACTATTTTTCATGCAATAACCTTGAAATTAAGTTTTGCTTCATCCTTAATGACTATATTCATTATGGAAAAAATCCCATGGACCATCTAAAACATGAATTCATTCAATTTAACAAACAATGGAGTCCTGGATATTGTATTTCATTTCTTATTGATATTAATTGTTGAATTCAAAATTAGAGATAGCCTCCCATCATTTCTCATTAGCAATGCTCCTCTTTTGACTTTGAACACACTTTTTGACACATTGATCATGAAAGTAACACATGTGGCAAAACAATCTAGTATATTGATTGAATCAAACAAGTAAAAAGACCATTAAAACTATAAATCTGTATAAAAACGTCAATCAAAGGAGTAATTCATCATGGTTTGCACTCTGTACAAACGTGAACTGGTTTAATTCCTAAATCACGTGACATTCTAATCACCTCATGTAAATTAGGCTCCTCTTATTATTACCAGGACTATTTTTCATGCAATAACCTTGAAATTAAGTTTTGCTTCATCCTTAATGACTATATTCATTATGGAAAAAATCCCATGGACCATCTAAAACATGAATTCATTCAATTTAACAAACAATGGAGTCCTGGATCTTGTATTTCATTTCTTATTGATATTAATTGTTGAATTCAAAATTAGAGATAGCCTCCCATCATTTCTCATTAGCAATGCTCCTCTTTTGACTTTGAACACACTTTTTGACACATTGATCATGAAAGTAACACATGTGGCAAAACAATCTAGTATATTGATTGAATCAAACAAGTAAAAAGACCATTAAAACTATAAATCTATATAAAAACGTCAATCAAAGGAGTAATTCATCATGGTTTGCACTCTGTACAAACGTGAACTGGTTTAATTCCTAAATCACGTGACATTCTAATCACCTCATGTAAATTAGGCTCCTCTTATTATTACCAGGACTATTTTTCATGCAATAACCTTGAAATTAAGTTTTGCTTCATCCTTAATGACTATATTCATTATGGAAAAAATGCCCATGGACCATCTAAAACATGAATTCATTTAATTTTAACAAACAATAGAGTCCTGGATCTTGTATTTAATTTCTTATTGATATTAATTGTTGAATTCAAAATTAGAGATAGCCTCCCCATCATTTCTCATTAGCAATGCTCCTCTTTTGACTTTGAAAACACACTTTTTGAGACATTGATCATGAAATTAACACATGTGGCAAAACAACCTAGTATATTGATTGAATCAAACAAGTATAAAGACCATTAAAACTATAAATCCATTTAAATCCGACAATCAAGGGAGTCATTCATCATGGTTTGCACTCTGTACAAATGTGAACGGGTTTAATTCTTAAATCACGAGACATTCTAATCACCTCATGTAAATTAGGCTCCTCTTACTAGGACAATTTTTCATGCAATAATCTTGAAATTAAGTTTTGCATCATCCTTAATGACTATATTCATTATAGAAAAAATGCCCATGGACCATCTATAACATGAATTCATTCAATTTAACAAACAATGGAGTCCTGGATCTTGAATTTCATTTCTTATTGATATTAATTGTTGAATTCAAAATTAGAGGCAGCCTCCCATCATTTCTCATTAGCAATGCTCCTCTTTTGACTCCAAACACACTTTTTGAGACATTGATCATGAAATTAATACATTTGGCTAAAACAAACTAGTATATTGATTGAATCAAACAAGTATATAAAGACCATTAAAAACTATAAATCTATTTAAATTCATCAATCAAAGGAGTCATTCATCATGGTTTGCATTCCGTACAAATGTGAACAGGTTTAATTCTTAAATCACGTGGCATTCTAATCACGTCATGTAAATTAGGCTCCTCTTATTATTACCATGATTATTTTTTATGCAATTACCTTGAAATTATATTTTGCTTCATTGTTAATGACTATATATGTTAAGAAAGAAATGCCCATGGACCATCTATAACATGAATTCATTCAATTTAACAAACAATGGAGTCCTGGACCTTGAATTTCATTTCTTATTGATATTAATTGTTGAATTCAAAATTAGAGATAGTCTCCCATCATTTCTCATTAGCAATGCTCCTCTTTTGACTCCAAACACACTTTTTGACACATTGATCATGAAATTAACCCATATGCCTAAACAACCTAGTATATTGATTGAATCAAACATGTATAAAGACCATTAAAACTCTAAATCTATTGCAATCCGTCAATCAAAGGAGTCATTCATCATTGTTTGGATTATGTACAAATGAGAACTAGTTTAATTGTTAAATCACGAGACATTCTAATCACCTCATGTCAATTAGGCTCCTCTTCTTGTTACAAGGACTATTTTTCTTGCAATCACATTGAAATAAAATTTTGCTTCATCCTTACTGACTATATTTGTTATGAAAAAAATGCCCATAGACCATCTATAACATGAATTCATTCAAATTAACAAACAATGGATTCCTTGATCTTAAATTTCATTTCTTGTCCATATTAATTTTTGAATTCAAAATTGGAAAATGCCTGCCATCATTTCTCATTAGCAATGCTCCTCTTTTGACTCCAAACACACTTTTTGATGCATTGATCATGAAATTAACACATGTGGCTAAACAACCTAGTATATTGATTGAATCAAACAACTATAAAGACCATTAAAACTCTAAAACTATTTAAATTCGTCAATCAAAGGAGTCATTCATCACTGTTTGCATTCCGTACAAATGTGAATAGGTTTAATTCATAGATCATGAGACATTCTAATCACCTCATGTGAATTAGGCTCGTCTTAATGTTACCAGGACTATTTTTCATGCAATAACATTGAATTAAAATTTTGCTTCATCCTTAGTGACTATATTTGTTATAAAAAAAAAATGCCCACAGACCATCTATAACGTGAATTCATTCAATTTAACAAACAATGGATTCCTTGATCTTAAATTTCATTTCTTGTTGATATTAATTTTTGAATTCAAAATTAGAAAATGCCTACTATCATTTCTCATTACCGATGCTCCTCTTCTGACATCAAACACACTTTTTGACACATTGATCATGAAAGTAACACATGTGGCAAAACAATCTAGTATATTGATTGAATCAAACAAGTAAAAAGACCATTAAAACTATAAATCTATATAAAAACGTCAATCAAAGGAGTAATTCATCATGGTTTGCACTCTGTACAAACGTGAACTAGTTTAATTCTTAAATCACGTGACATTCTAATCACCTCATGTAAATTAGGCTCCTCTTATTGTTACCAGGACTATTTTTCATGCAATAACCTTGAAATTAAGTTTTGCTTCATCCTTAATGACTATATTCATTATGGAAAAAATGCCCATGGAACATCTATAACATGAATTCATTCAATTTAACAAACAATGGAGTCCTGGATCTTGTATTTCATTTCTTATTGGTATTAATTGTTGAATTCAAAATTAGTGACAGCCTCCCATCATTTCTCATTAGCAATGCTCCTCTTTTGACTTCGAACACACTTTTTGAGACATTGATCATGAAATTAACACATGTGGCAAAACAACCTAGTATATTGATTGAATCAAACAAGTATAAAGACCATTAAAACTATAAATCCATTTAAATCCGTCAATCAAGGGAGTCATTCATCATGGTTTGCACTCTGTACAAATGTGAACGGGTTTAATTCTTAAATCACGAGACATTCTAATCACCTCATGTAAATTAGGCTCCTCTTACTAGGACAATTTTTCATGCAATAATCTTGAAATTAAGTTTTGCTTCATCCTTAATGACTATATTCATTATAGAAAAAATGCCCATGGACCATCTATAACATGAATTCATTCAATTTAACAAACAATGGAGTCCTGGATCTTGAATTTCATTTCTTATTGATATTAATTGTTGAATTCAAAATTAGAGGCAGCCTCCCATCATTTCTCATTAGCAATGCTCCTCTTTTGACTCCAAACACACTTTTTGATGCATTGATCATGAAATTAACACATGTGGCTAAACAAACTAGTATATTGATTGAATCAAACAACTATAAAGAGCATTAAAACTCTAAAACTATTTAAATTCGTCAATCAAAGGAGTCATTCATCACTGTTTGCATTTCGTACAAACGTGAATAGGTTTAATTCATAGATCATGAGACATTCTAATCACCTCATGTGAATTAGGCTCGTCTTAATGTTACCAGGACTATTTTTC
Organism: Ceriops zippeliana; assembly: GCA_037897445.1. NCBI lineage: Eukaryota > Viridiplantae > Streptophyta > Magnoliopsida > Malpighiales > Rhizophoraceae > Ceriops > Ceriops zippeliana. The sequence continues at coordinate 40,062 of JBAPLH010000711.1, forward strand.
ATGCAATAACATTGAATTAAAATTTTGCTTCATCCTTAGTGACTATATTTGTTATAAAAAAAAAATGCCCACAGACCATCTATAACGTGAATTCATTCAATTTAACAAACGATGGATTCCTTGATCTTACATTTCATTTCTTGTTGATATTAATTTTTGAATTCAAAATTAGAAAATGCCTACTATCATTTCTCATTAGCGATGCTCCTCTTCTGACATCAAACACACTTTTTGACACATTGATCATGAAAGTAACACATGTGGCAAAACAATCTAGTATATTGATTGAATCAAACAAGTATAAAGACCATTAAAACTATAAATCTATATAAAAACGTCAATCAAAGGAGTAATTCATCATGGTTTGCACACTGTACAAATGTGAACTGGTTTAATTCTTAAATCACGTGACATTCTAATCACCTCATGTAAATTAGGCTCCTCTTATTGTTACCAGGACTATTTTTCATGCAATAACCTTGAAATTAAGTTTTGCTTCATCCTTAATGACTATATTCATTATGGAAAAAATGCCCATGGACCATCTATAACATGAATTCATTCAATTTAACAAACAATGGAGTCCTGGATCTTGAATTTCATTTTTTATTGATATTAATTATTGAATTCAAAATTAGAGGCAGCCTCCCATCATTTCTCATTAGCAATGCTCCTCTTTTGACTCCAAACACACTTTTTGAGACATTGATCATGAAATTAATACATGTGGCTAAACAAACTAGTATATTGATTGAATCAAACAAGTATAAAGACCATTAAAACTATAAATCTATTTAAATCCGTCAATCAAAGGAGTCATTCATCATGGTTTGCATTCCGTACAAATGTGAACAGGTTTAATTCTTAAATCACGTGGCATTCTAATCACGTCATGTAAATTAGGCTCCTCTTATTATTACCATGACTATTTTTCATGCAATTACCTTGAAATTATGTTTTGCTTCATTGTTAATGAGTATATATGTTAAGAAAGAAATGCCTGTGGACCATCTATAACATGAATTCATTCAATTTAACAAACAATGGAGTCCTGGATCTTGAATTTCATTTCTTATTGATATTAATTGTTGAATTCAAAATTAGAGACAGTCTCCCAACATTTCTCATTAGCAATGCTCCTCTTTTGACTCCAAACACACTTTTTGACACATTGATCATGAAATTAACCCATATGCCTAAACAACCTAGTATATTGATTGAATCAAACAAGTATAAAGACCATTAAAACTATAAATCTATATAAAAACGTCCATCAAAGGAGTAATTCATCATGGTTTGCACTTTGTACAAATGTGAACTGGTTTAATTCTTAAATCACGTGACATTCTAATCACCTCATGTAAATTAGGCTCCTCTTATTGTTACCAGGACTATTTTTCATGCAATAACCTTGAAATTAAGTTTTGCTTCATCCTTAATGACTATATTCATTATGGAAAAAACGCCCATGGACCATCTATAACATGAATTCATTCAATTTAACAAACAATGGAGTCCTAGATCTTGAATTTCATTTCTTATTGATATTAATTGTTGAATTCCAAATTAGAGGCAGCCTCCCATCATTTCTCATTAGCAATGCTCCTCTTTTGACTCCAAACACACTTTTTGAGACATTGATCATGAAATTAATACATGTGGCTAAACAAACTAGTATATTGATTGAATCAAACAAGTATAAAGACCATTAAAACTATAAATTTATTTAAATCCGTCAATCAAAGGAGTCATTCATCATGGTTTGCATTCCGTACAAATGTGAACAGGTTTAATTCTTAAATCACGTGGCATTCTAATCACGTCATGTAAATTAGGCTCCTCTTATTATTACCATGACTATTTTTCATGCAATTACCTTGAAATTATGTTTTGCTTCATTGTTAATGAGTATATATGTTAAGAAAGAAATGCCTGTGGACCATCTATAACATGAATTCATTCAATTTAACAAACAATGGAGTCCTGGATCTTGAATTTCATTTCTTATTGATATTAATTGTTGAATTCAAAATTAGAGACAGTCTCCCAACATTTATCATTAGCAATGCTCCTCTTTTGACTCCAAACACACTTTTTGATACATTGATCATGAAATTAACCCATATGCCTAAACAACCTAGTATATTGATTGAATCAAACAAGTATAAAGACCATTAAAACTCTAAATCTATTGCAATCCGTCAATCAAAGGAGTCATTCATCATTGTTTGCATTATGTACAAATGAGAACTAGTTTAATTGTTAAATCACGAGACATTCTAACCACCTCATGTCAATTAGGCTCCTCTTCTTGTTACCAGGACTATTTTTCTTGCAATCACATTGAAATAAAATTTTGCTTCATCCTTACTGACTATATTTGTTATGAAAAAAATGCCCATAGACCATCTATAACATGAATTCATTCAAATTAACAAAAAATGGATTCCTTGATCTTAAATTTCATTTCTTGTCCATATTAATTTTTGAATTCAAAATTCGAAAATGCCTGCCATCATTTCTCATTAGCAATGCTCCTCTTTTGATTCCAAACACACTTTTTGATGCACTGATCATGAAATTAACACATGTGGCTAAACAACCTAGTATATTGATTGGATCAAACAACTATAAAGACCATTAAAACTCTAAAACTATTTAAATTCGTCAATCAAAGGAGTCATTCATCACTGTTTGCATTCCGTACAAATGTGAATATGTTTAATTCATAGATCATGAGACATTCTAATCACCTCATGTGAATTAGGCTCGTCTTAATGTTACCAGGACTATTTTTCATGCAATAACATTGAATTAAAATTTTGCTTCATCCTTAGTGACTATATTTGCTATAAAAAAAAAATGCCCACAGACCATCTATAACGTGAATTCATTCAATTTGACAAACAATGGATTCCTTGATCTTACATTTCATTTCTTGTTGATATTAATTTTTGAATTCAAAATTAGAAAATGCCTACTATCATTTCTCATTAGCGATGCTCCTCTTCTGACATCAAACACACATTTTGACACATTGATCATGAAAGTAACACATGTGGCAAAACAATCTAGTATATTGATTGAATCAAACAAGTATAAAGACCATTAAAACTATAAATCTATATAAAAACGTCAATCAAAGGAGTAATTCATCATGGTTTGCACTTTGTACAAATGTGAACTGGTTTAATTCTTAAATCACGTGACATTCTAATCACCTCATGTAAATTAGGCTCCTCTTATTGTTACCAGGACTATTTTTCATGCAATTACCTTGAAATTATGTTTTGCTTCATTGTTAATGACTATATATGTTAAGAAAGAAATGCCCGTGGACCATCTATAACATGAATTCATTCAAATTAACAAACAATGAAGTCCTGGATCTTGAATTTCATTTCTTATTGATATTAATTGTTGAATTCAAAATTAGAGACAGTCGCCCAACATTTCTCATTAGCAATGCTCCTCTTTTTACTCCAAACACACTTTTTGACACATTGATCATGAAATTAACCCATATGCCTAGACAACCTAGTATATTGATTGAATCAAACAAGTATAAAGACCATTAAAACTCTAAATCTATTGCAATCCGTCAATCAAAGGAGTCATTCATCATTGTTTGCATTATGTACAAATGAGAACTAGTTTAATTGTTAAATCACGAGACATTCTAACCACCTCATGTCAATTAGGCTCCTCTTCTTGTTACCAGGACTATTTTTCTTGCAATCACATTGAAATAAAATTTTGCTTCATCCTTACTGACTATATTTGTTATGAAAAAAATGCCCATAGACCATCTATAACATGAATTCATTCAAATTAACAAACAATGGATTCCTTGATCTTAAATTTCATTTCTTGTCCATATTAATTTTTGAATTCAAAATTGGAAAATGCCTGCCATCATTTCTCATTAGCAATGCTCCTCTTTTGACTCCAAACACACTTTTTGATGCATTGATCATGAAATTAACACATGTGGCTAAACAACCTAGTATATTGATTGAATCAAACAACTATAAAGACCATTAAAACTTTAAATCTATTTCAATCTGTCAATCAAAGGAGTGATTCATCATTGTTTGCATTCTGTACAAATGTGAAAAGGTTTAATTCTTAAATCACGAGGTATTCTAATCACGTCATGTAAATTAGTCTCGTCTTATTATTACCAGGACTATTTTTCATGCAATTACCTTGAAATTATGTTTTGCTTCATTGTTAATGATTATATATGTTAAGAAAGAAATGCCCATGGACCATCTATAACATGAATTCATTGAATTTAAAAAACAATGGAGTCCTGGGTCTTGAATTTCATTTCTTATTGATATTAATTATTGAATTCAAAATTACAGACAACCTCCTATCATTTCTCAATAGCAATGCTCCTCTTTTGACTCCAAACACACGTTTTGACACATTGATCATGAAATTAATACATGTGGCTAAACAACCTAGTATATTGATTGAATCAAACAAGTATAGAGACCATTAAAACTCTAAATCTATTTCAATCTGTCAATCAAAGGAGTCATTCATCATTGTTTGCATTCCATACAAATGTGAACAGGTTTAATTCTTAAATCACGAGGTATTCTAATCACGTCATGTAAATTAGGCTCGTCTTATTATTACCAGGACTATTTTTCATGCAATTACCTTGAAATTATGTTTTGCTTCATTGTTAATGATTATATATGTTAAGAAAGAAATGCCCATGGACCATCTATAACATGACTTCATTGAATTTAAAAAACAATGGAGTCCTGGGTCTTGAATTTCATTTCTTATTGATATTAATTATTGAATTCAAAATTTGAGACAACCTCCTATCATTTCTCAATAGCAATGCTCCTCTTTTGACTCCAAACACACTTTTTGACACATTGATCATGAGATTAATACATGTGGCTAAACAACCTAGTATATTGATTGAATCCAACAAGTATAAAGACCATTAAAACTCTAAATCTATTTCAATCCGTCAATCAAAGGAGTCATTCATCATTGTTTGCATTTTGTACAAATGTGAATTGGTTTAATTGTTAAATCACGAGACATTCTAATCACCTCATGTAAATTAGGCTCCACTTATTGTTACCAGGACTATTTTTCATGCAATGACCTTGAAATTAAATTTTGCTTCATCCTTAATGACTATATTCATTATGGATAAAATGCCCATGGACCATCTATAACATGAATATCATTCAATTTAACAAACAATGGAGTCCTGGTTCGTGAATTTCATTTCTTATTGATATTAATTGTTGAATTCAAAATTAGAGATAGCCTCGCATCATTTCCCATTAGCAATGCCCCAATTTTGACTCCAAACACAATTTTTGACACATTGATCATGAAATTAACACATGTGGCTAAACATCATAGTATATTGATTGAATCATACAAGTATAAAGACCATTAAAACTCTAAATCTATTTCAATCCGTCAATCAAAGGAGTGATTCATCATTGTTTGCATTCTGTATAAATGTGAACAGGTTTAATTCTTAAATCACGAGGTATTCTAATCACGTCATGTAAATTAGTCTCGTCTTATTATTACCAGGACTATTTTTCATGCAATTACCTTGAAATTATGTTTTGCTTCATTGTTAATGATTATATATGTTAAGAAAGAAATGCCCATGGACCATCTATAACATGACTTCATTGAATTTAAAAAACAATGGAGTCCTGGGTCTTGAATTTCATTTCTTATTTATATTAATTATTGAATTCAAAATTACAGACAACCTCCTATCATTTCTCAATAGCAATGCTCCTCTTTTGACTCCAAACACACTTTTTGACACATTGATCATGAAATTAATACATGTGGCTAAACAACCTAGTATATTGATTGAATCAAACAAGTATAAAGACCATTAAAACTCTAAATCTATTTCAATCCGTCAATCAAATGAGTCATTCATCATTGTTTGCATTCCGTACAAATGTGAACAGGTTTAATTCTTAAATCACGAGGTATTCTAATCACGTCATGTAAATTAGGCTCGTCTTATTATTACCAGGACTATTTTTCATGCAATTACCTTGAAATTATGTTTTGCTTCATTGTTAATGATTATATATGTTAAGAAAGAAATGCCCATGGACCATCTATAACATGACTTCATTGAATTTAAAAAACAATGGAGTCCTGGGTCTTGAATTTCATTTCTTATTGATATTAATTATTGAATTCAAAATTTGAGACAACCTCCTATCATTTCTCAATAGCAATGCTCCTCTTTTGACTCCAAACACACTTTTTGACACATTGATCATGAGATTAATACATGTGGCTAAACAACCTAGTATATTGATTGAATCCAACAAGTATAAAGACCATTAAAACTCTAAATCTATTTCAATCCGTCAATCAAAGGAGTCATTCATCATTGTTTGCATTTTTTACAAATGTGAATTGGTTTAATTGTTAAATCATGAGACATTCTAATCACCTCATGTAAATTAGGCTCCTCTTATTGTTTGTTACCAGGACTATTTTTTCATGCAATGACCTTGAAATTAAAAATTTTGCTTCATCCTTAATGACTATATTCATTATGGATAAAAATGCCCATGGACCATCTATAACATGAATGCATTCAATTTAACAAACAATGGAGTCCTGGTTCGTGAATTTCATTTCTTATTGATATTAATTGTTGAATTCAAAATTAGAGATAGCCTCGCATCATTTCAGATTAGCAATGCCCCAATTTTGACTCCAAACACAATTTTTGACACATTGATCATGAAATTAACACATGTGGCTAAACAACATAGTATATTGATTGAATCATACAAGTATAAAGACCATTAAAACTCTAAATCTATTTCAATCTGTCAATCAAAGGAGTCATTCATCATTGTTTGCATTCTGTACAAATGTGAACAGTTTTAACTCTTAAATCACGAGACATTCTAATGACCTCATGCAAATTAGGCTCCACTTATTATTACCAGGGCGATTTTTCATGCAATAACCTTGAAATTAACTTTTGCTTCTTCCCCAATGACTATATTTGTTATGAAAAAAATGCCCATGGACCATGTATAACATGAATTCATTCAATTTAACAAACAATGGAGTCTTGGATCTTGAATTTCATTTCTTATTGATATTAATTGTTGAATTCAAAATTAGTGGTAGGCTCCCATCATTTCTCATTAGCAATGCTCCTCTTTTTACTCCAAACACACTTTTTGACACATTGATCATGAAATTAACACACGTGGCTAAACAACCTAGTATATTGATTGAATTAAACAACTATAAAGAACATTAAAACTCTAAATCTATTTCAATCTGTCAATCAAAGGAGTGATTCATCATTGTTTGCATTCTGTACAAATGTGAACAGGTTTAATTCTTAAATCACAAGACATTCTAATCACCTCATGTAAATTAGGCTCCTCTTATTGTTAGCAGTACTATTTTTCATGCAATAACCTTGAAATTAACTTTTGCTTCATCCTTAATGACTATATTCATTATGAAAAAAATGCCCATGGACCATCTATAACATGAATTCATTCAATTTAACAAACAATGGAGTCCTGGATCTTGAATTTCATTTCTTATTGATATTAGTTGTTGAATTCAAAATCATAGACAGTCGCCTATCATTTCTCAATAGCAATGCTCCTTTTTGACTCCAAACACACTTTTTGACACATTGATCATGAAATTAACACATGTGGCTAAACAACCTAGTATATTGATTGAATCAAACAACTATAAAGACCATTAAAACTCTAAAACTATTTAAATTCGTCAATCAAAGGAGTCATTCATCACTGTTTGCATTCCGTACAAATGTGAACAGGTTTAATTCAGAAATCATAAGACATTCTAATCACCTCATGTGAATTCGGCTCCTCTTAATGTTACCAGGACTATTTTTCATCCAATAACATTGAATTAAAATTTTGCTTCATCCTTAGTGACTATATTTGTTATGAAAAAAAAAAGCCCAGAGACCATCTATAACGTGAATTCATTCAATTTAACAAACAATGGATTCCTTGATCTTAAATTTCATTTCTTGTTGATATTAATTTTTGAATTCAAAATTAGAAAATGCTTGCTATCATTTCTCAATAGCAATGCTCCTCTTCTGACATCAAACACACTTTTTGACACATTGATCATGAAAGTAACACATGTGGCAAAACAATCTAGTATATTGATTGAATCAAACAAGTATGAAGACCATTAAAACTATAAATCTATTTAAAAACGTCAATCAAAGGAGTAATTCGTCATGGTTTGCACTCTGTACAAACGTGAACTGGTTTAAATTCTTAAATCACGTGACATTCTAATCACCTCATGTAAAATTAGGCTCCTCTTATTATTTACCAGGACTATTTTTCATGCAATAATCTTGAAATTAAGTTTTGCTTCATCCTTAATGACTATATTCATTATGAAAAAAATGCCCATGGACCATCTATAACATGAATTTATTTGAATTTAACAAACAATGGAGTCTTGGATCTTTAATTTCATTTCTTATTGATATTAATTGTTCAATTCAAAATTAGAGACAGCCTCCAATCATTTCTCATTAGCAATGCTCCCACTTTTGACTCCGAAACACACTTTTTGACACATTTGATCATGAAATTAACCCATATGCCTAAACCAACCTAGTTATATTGGTTGAATCAAACAAGTATATAAACCATTTCCATTAAAACTCTAAAATCTATTTGCAATCCGTCAATCAAAGGAGTCATTCATCATTGTTTGCATTCTGTACAAATGTGAACTTGTTTAATTGTTAAATCACGAGACATTCAAATCACCTTATGTCAATTTGGCTCATCTTATTGTTACCAGGACTATTTTTCATGCACTTAACCTTGAAATAAAATTTTGCTTCATCCTTAGTGACTATATTTGTTATATGAAAAAAATGCCCATTAGACCATTAATAACGTGAATTCATTCAATTTAACAAACAAATGGAGACCTGGCCTGGATCTTGAATTTCATTTTCTTATTGACATTAGTTGTTGAATTCAAAATCAGAGAAAGCCTCCCATCATTTCTCATTAGCAATGCTCCTCTTTTGACTTCAAACACACTTTTTGACACATTGATCATGAAATTAACACATGTGGAAAAACAATCTAGTAATATTGATTGAATCAAACAAGTATAAAGACCATTAAAACTATAAATCTATTCAAAAACGTCAATCAAAGGAGTAATTCATCATGGTTTGCACTCTGTACAAACGTGAACTGGTTTAATTCTTAAAACATTCTAATCACCTCATGTAAATTAGGCTCCTCTTATTGTTACCAGGACTATTTTTCATGCAATAACCCTTGAAATTATGTTTTGCTTCATCCTTAATGACTATATTCATTATGGAAAAAAATGCCCATGAACCACCATCTCTATAACATGAATTCATTCAAATTTAACAAACAATGGAGTCCTGGATCTTGAATTTCATTTCTTATTGATATTAGTTGTTGAATTCAAAATCAGAGAAAGCCTCCCATCATTTCTCATTAGCAATGCTCCTCTTTTGACATTTCAAACACACTTTTTGACACACATTGATCATGAAATTAAACACATGTGGCTAAACAACCTGGTATATTGAATTGAATCAAACAAGTATAAAGACCATTTAAAACTCTAAATCTATTTAAGTCCGTTAATCAAAGGAGTCATTCCATCATGGATTGCATTCCGTACAAATGTGAACAGGGTTTAATTCTTACAACACGAGACATTCCAATCACCTCATGTAAATTAGGCTTCTCTTATTGTTACCAAGGAGACTATTTTTCATCCCCATCACCTTGAAATTAACTTCTGCTTTATCATTAATGACTATATTTGTTATGAAAAAAATGCCCATGTACCATCTATAACATGACTTCATTCAATTTTAACAAACAATGGAGTCCTTGTTCTTGAATTTCATTACTTATTGATATTAATTGTTGAATTCAAAATTAGAGACAACCTCCCATCATTTCTCATTAGCAATGCTCCTCTTTTTGACTTCCAAACACACTTTTTGAGACATTGATCATGATGAAATTAATACATGTGGCTAAACTAAACAACCTAGTATATTGATTGAATGAAACAAGATATAAAGACCATTAAAACTCTAAATCTATTTCAATCCGTCAATCAAAGGAGTCATTCATCATTGTTTTAGCGCATTTTGTACAAATGTGAATTGGTTTAATTGTTAAATCACGAGACATTCTAATCACCTCATGTACTAAATTAGGCTCCCTCCTTCACTCTTATTGTTACCAGGACTATTTTTCATGCAATAACCTTGAAATTAAATTTTGCTTCATCCTTAATGACTATAATTCATTATGGATAGCAAAATGCCCAGTGACCATCTATAACATGAATGGCATTCAATTTAACAAACACATGGAGTCCTGGTTCGGTGAATTTCATTTCTTATTGATATTTATGTTGTTGAATTCAAAAAATTAGAGATAGCCTCGCCATCATTTCCCATTAGCAATGATGAAACATTGCATTAAGGTAGAAACACCATTTAAAACTCTAAATCTATTTCAATCTGTCAATCAAAGGAGTCATTCATCATGGTTTGCATTTGTACAAATGTGA
>JBAPLH010000712.1:0-32102 GCA_037897445.1 Ceriops zippeliana
TGATTTCATAATTCATGTAGTCGTTAAGTATGACCCAAACGATAATTTCATGGTCATGAATGAATGAAAAAATAGTCTTTGGAACCTAAAGAGGAGTGTAATTAGATGGAGGCGCATTGAATGCCCCATTATTTTTGAATGAAACTACTTAACAATAGTACAAAATGCAAACCAAGATGAATGAATTCTTCAATTGGTGGAAGTAAACACATTTTTAGAGTATTCATATAGTTTAGAATGGTTTGTTTTTAATGAATATAGTTGGTAGTTTTGGCACAAGTGTTAATTTCATGATCTTTGTATCAAAAAGTGTGTTTGTAGACAAAAAAAGTATACTTGCTAAGCAGAAATGATCTGGGGATGGACTCTTTATTCTATATTTCAACCAATTAATATCAATAAGAAAAGCCAATGATGATCAGCGTCTCCATCGTTTGTTGCAATTGAAAAGAATTCATGGTATAGATGGTTTCATGGATATTGATTTCACAATTAAATATATTCAATATCTATAACACAAAACGATAATTTCATGGTCATTGAATGAAAAATAGTCTTTGGAACAGAAAAGAGGAGTGTAATTAGCTGGGGTCGCATTGAATTTCTCATTATTTTTGAATGAAAACTAATTAACATTAGTACGAAATGCAAACCAAGAAGAATGAATTCTTTGAATGATGGAAGTAAACAAATTTAGAGTGTTAATTGGGTTTAGAATGGTTTGTTTTAATGAATATAGTTAATAGTTTAGGCAAAAGTGTTAATTTCATGATCTTTGTATCAAAAAGTGTGTTTTCTAGACCAAAAAGGATACTTGCTAAGTAGAAATCATAGGACGAACTCTTTATTTTGTATTTCCACCCAATTAATATCAATAAGAAAAGCAAATCAAGATCAGGGACTCCATTGTTTGTCGAAATTGAAAGAATTCATGGTATAGATGGTTTATGGTTATAGATTTCACAATTAATATAGTCGTTAAGTATGACACAAACGATAATTTCATGGTCATTGAATGAAAAATAGTCTTTGGAACAGAAAGAGGGGTGTAATTAGCTGGAGGCACATTGAATGTCTCATTATTTTTGAATGAAACTACTTAACAATAGTATGAAATGCAAACCAAAGATGAATGAATGCTTCGATTGGTGGAAGTAAACACATTTAGAGTGTTAATAGGGTTTAGAATGGTTTGTTTTAATGAATATAGTTAGTAGTTTAGGCACAAGTATTAATCTCATGTTCTTTATATCAAAAAGTGTGTTTGTAGACAAAAAAGGATACTTGCTAAGTAGAAATGATGGGACAGACTCTTTATTTTGTATTTCAACCAATTAATATCAATAAGAAAAGAAAATCAAGATCATGGACTCCATTGTTTGTTGGAATTGAAAGAATTCACGGTATAGATGGTTCATGGATATTGATTTCACAATTCATATATTAGTTAGGTATGACACAAATGATAATTTCATGGTCATTGAATGCAAAATAGTCTTCGAAACAGAAAGAGGAGTGTAATTAGCTGGAGGCGCATTGAATGTCTCATTATTTTTGAATGAAACTACTTAACAATAGTACCAAATGCAAAATAAGATGAATGAATTCTTCAATTGGTGGAAGTAAACACATTTAGAGTGTTAATAGAGTTTTAAATGGTTTGTTTTAATGAATATAGTCAGTAGTTTAGGCACAAGTATTAATTTCATGATCTTTGTTCCAAAAAGTGTGTTTGTAGACCAAAAAGGATACTTGCTAAGTAGAAATGATAGGACCGACTCTTTATTTTGTATTTCCACCAATTAATATCAATAATAATAGCAAATCAAGATCAGGGACTCCATTGTTTGTCGGAATTGAAAGAATTCATGGTATAGATGGTTTATGGATATTGATTTCACAATTAATATAGTGGTTAAGTATGACACAAACGATAATTTCATGGTCATTGAATGAAAAATAGTCTTTGGAACAGAAAGAGGAGTGTAATTAGCTGGAAACGCATTGAATGTCTCATTATTTTTGAATGAAACTACTTAACAATAGTATGAAATGCAAACCAAGATGAATGAATGCATCGATTGCTGGAAGTAAACACATTTAGAGTGTTAATAGGGTTTAGAATGGTTTGTTTTAATAAATATAGTTAGTAGTTTAGGGACAAGTGTTAATCTCATGTTCTTTGTATCAAAAGGTGTGTTTGTAGACAAAAAAGGATACTTGCTAAGTAGAAATGATGGGACAGGCTCTTTATTTTGTATTTCAACCAATTAATATCAATAAGAAAAGCAAATGAAGATCAGGGACTCCATTGTTTGTTGGAATCGAAAGAATTCATGGTATAGATGGTTCATGGATATTAATTTCACAATTAATATATTAGTTAAGTATGACACAAATTATAATTTCATGGTCATTGAATGCAAAATAGTCTTCGGAACAGAAAGAGGAGTGTAATTAGTTGGAGGCGCATTGAATGTCTCATTATTTTTGAATGAAACTACTTAACAATAGTACCAAATGCAAAACAAGATGAATGACTTCTTCGATTGGTGGAAGTAAACACATTTAGAGTGTTAATAGGGTTTTAAATGGTTAGTTTTAATGAATATAGTCAGTAGTTTAGGCACAAGTGTTAATTTCATGATCTTTGTTCCAAAAAGTGTGTTTGTAGACCAAAAAGGATACTTGCTAAGTAGAAATGATAGGACGGACTCTTTATTTTGTATTTCCACCAATTAATATCAATAATAAAAGCAAATCAAGATCAGGGACTCCATTGTTTGTCAGAATTGAAAGAATTCATGGTATAGATGGTTTATGGATATTGATTTCACAATCAATATAGTCGTTAAGTATGACACAAACGATAATTTCATGGTCATTGAATGAAAAATAGTCTTTGGAACCTAAAGAGGAGTGTAATTAGCTGGAGGCGCATTGAATGTCTCATAATTTTTGAATGAAACTACTTAACAATAGTACGAATTGCAAACCAAGATGAATGAATGCTTCGATTGGTGGAAGTAAACACATTTAGAGTGTTACTAGGGTTTAAAATGGTTTGTTTTAATGAATATACTTAGTAGTTTAGGCACAAGTGTTAATTTCATGATCTTTGTATCAAAAAGTGTGTTTGTAGACAAAAAAAGGATATTCGCTAAGTTGAAATGATGGCACGGACTCTTTATTTTGTATTTCAACCAATTAATATCAATAAGAAAAGCAAATCAAGATTAGGGACTCCATTGTTTGTTGGAATTGAATGATTTCATGGTATAGATGGTTCATGGATATTGATTTCACAATTAACATATTCGTTAAGTATGACACAAACGATAATTTCATGGTCATTGAATGAAAAATAGTCTTTAGAACAGAAAGAGGAGTTTAATTAGCTGGAAGAGCATTGAATGTCTCATTATTTTTGAATGAAACTACTTAACAATAGTACGAAATGCAAAGCAAGATGAATGAATTCTTCGATTGGTGGAAGTCAACACATTTAGAGTGTTAATAGGGTTTAGAATGGTTTGTTTTAATGAATATAGTTAGTAGTTTTGGCACAAGTGTTAATTTCATGATGTTTGTATCAAAAAGTGTGTTTGTAGACAAAAAAGGATACTTGCTAAGTAGAAATGATAGGACGGACTCTTTATTTTGTATTTCAACCAATTAATATCAATAAGAAAAGCAAATCAAGATCAGGGACTCCATTGTTTGTTGGAATTGAAAGAATTCATGGTATAGATGGTTGAAGGATATTGATTTCACAATGAACATATTCGTTAAGTATGACACAAACGATAATTTCATGGTCATTGAATGAAAAATAGTCTTTGGAACAGAAAAAGGAGTGTAATTAGCTGGAGGCGCATTGAGTGTCTCATTTTTTTGAATGAAACTACTTAACAATTGTACGAAATGCAAACCAAGATGAAAGAATTCTTTGATTGGTGGAAGTAAACACATTTAGAGTGTTAATAGGGTTTAGAATGGTTTGTTTTAATGAATATAGTTAGTAGTTTTGGCACAAGTGTTAATTTCATGATGTTTGAATCAAAAAGTGTGTTTGTAGACCAAAAAGGATACTTGCTAAGTAGAAATGATGGGACAGACTCTTTATTTTGTTTTTCCACCAATTAATATCAATAAGAAAAGCAAATCAAGATCAGGGACTCCATTGTTTGTCGGAATTGAAAGAATTCATGGTATATATGGTTTATTGATATTGATTTCACAATTAATATAGTCGTTAAGTATGACACAAACGATAATTTCATGGTCATTGAATGAAAAATAGTCTTTGGAACAGAAAAAGGGGTGTAATTAGCTGGAGGCGCATTGAATTTCTCATTATTTTTGAATGAAACTACTTAACAATTGTACGAAATGCAAACCAAGATGAATGAATTCTTCAATTGGTGGAAGTAAACACATTTATAGTGTTAATAGGGTTTAGAATGGTTTGTGTTAATGAATATACTTAGTAGTTTAGCACAAGCGTTAATTTCATGATCTTTTTATCAAAAAGTATATTTGTAGACCAAAAAGGATACTTGTTAAGTAGAAATGATGGGACAGACTCTTTATTTTGTTTTTCCACCAATTAATATCAATAAGAAAAGCAAATCAAGATCAGGGACTCCATTGTTTGTCGGAATTGAAAGAATTCATGGTATAGATGGTTTATTGATATTGATTTCACAATTAATATAGTCGTTAAGTATGACACAAACGATAATTTCATGGTCATTGAATGAAAAATAGTCTTTGGAACAGAAAAAGGAGTGTAATTAACTTGAAGCGCATTGAATGTCTCATTATTTTTGAATGAAACTACTGAACAATAGTACGAAATGCAAACCAAGAAGAATGAATGCTTCGATTGGTGGAAGTAAACACATTTAGAGTGTTAATAGGGTTTAGAATGGTTTGTTTTAATGAATATAGTTAGTAGTTTAGGCACATGTGTTAATTTCATGATCTTTGTATCAAAAAGTGTGTTTGTAGACAAAAAAGGATACTCGCTAAGTAGAAATGATGGGACGGACTCTTTATTTTGTTTTTCAACCAATTAATATCAATAAGAAAAGCAAATCAAGATCAGGGACTCCATTGTTTGTTAGAATTGAAAGATTTCATGGTATAGATGGTTCATGGATATTGATTTCACAATTAACATATTCGTTAAGTATGACACAAACGATAATTTCATGGTCATTGAATGAAAAATAGTCTTTGGAACAAAAGGAGGAGTGTAATTAGCTGGACGCGCATTGAATGTCTCATTATTTTTGAATGAAATTGCTTAACAATAGTACAAAATGCAAACCAAGATGAATGAATGCTTCGATTGGTTGAAGTAAACACATTTAGAGTGTTAATAGGGTTTAGAATGGTTTGTCTTAATGAATATAGTTAGTAGTTTAGGCACAAGTGTAAATTTCATGATCTTTTTATCAAAAAGTGTGTTTGTAGACAAAAAAGGATACTTGCTAAGTAGAAATGATGGGACGGACTCTTTATTTTTTGTTTCAACTAATTAATATCAATAATAAAAGCAAATTAAGATCAGTGACTCCATTGTTTGTTGGAATTGAAAGAATTCATAGTATAGATGGTTCATGGGTATTGATTTCATAATTCATGTAGTCGTTAAGTATGACCCAAACGATAATTTCATGGTCATTGAATGAAAAATAGTCTTTGGAACCTAAAGAGGAGTGTAATTAGATGGAGGCGCATTGAATGCCCCATTATTTTTGAATGAAACTACTTAACAATAGTACAAAATGCAAACCAAGATGAATGAATTCTTCAATTGGTGGAAGTAAACACATTTAGAGTATTCATATAGTTTAGAATGGTTTGTTTTAATGAATATAGTTGGTAGTTTTGGCACAAGTGTTAATTTCATGATCTTTGTATCAAAAAGTGTGTTTGTAGACAAAAAAGTATACTTGCTAAGCAGAAATGATGGGATGGACTCTTTATTCTATATTTCAACCAATTAATATCAATAAGAAAAGCCAATGATGATCAGCGTCTCCATCGTTTGTTGCAATTGAAAGAATTCATGGTATAGATGGTTCATGGATATTGATTTCACAATTAATATATTCAATATCTATAACACAAACGATAATTTCATGGTCATTGAATGAAAAATAGTCTTTGGAACAGAAAGAGGAGTGTAATTAGCTGGGGTCGCATTGAATTTCTCATTATTTTTGAATGAAACTAATTAACATTAGTACGAAATGCAAACCAAGAAGAATGAATTCTTTGAATGATGGAAGTAAACAAATTTAGAGTGTTAATTGGGTTTAGAATGGTTTGTTTTAATGAATATAGTTAATAGTTTAGGCAAAAGTGTTAATTTCATGATCTTTGTATCAAAAAGTGTGTTTCTAGACCAAAAAGGATACTTGCTAAGTAGAAATCATAGGACGAACTCTTTATTTTGTATTTCCACCAATTAATATCAATAAGAAAAGCAAATCAAGATCAGGGACTCCATTGTTTGTCGAAATTGAAAGAATTCATGGTATAGATGGTTTATGGTTATAGATTTCACAATTAATATAGTCGTTAAGTATGACACAAACGATAATTTCATGGTCATTGAATGAAAAATAGTCTTTGGAACAGAAAGAGGGGTGTAATTAGCTGGAGGCACATTGAATGTCTCATTATTTTTGAATGAAACTACTTAACAATAGTATGAAATGCAAACCAAGATGAATGAATGCTTCGATTGGTGGAAGTAAACACATTTAGAGTGTTAATAGGGTTTAGAATGGTTTGTTTTAATGAATATAGTTAGTAGTTTAGGCACAAGTATTAATCTCATGTTCTTTATATCAAAAAGTGTGTTTGTAGACAAAAAAGGATACTTGCTAAGTAGAAATGATGGGACAGACTCTTTATTTTGTATTTCAACCAATTAATATCAATAAGAAAAGAAAATCAAGATCATGGACTCCATTGTTTGTTGGAATTGAAAGAATTCACGGTATAGATGGTTCATGGATATTGATTTCACAATTCATATATTAGTTAGGTATGACACAAATGATAATTTCATGGTCATTGAATGCAAAATAGTCTTCGAAACAGAAAGAGGAGTGTAATTAGCTGGAGGCGCATTGAATGTCTCATTATTTTTGAATGAAACTACTTAACAATAGTACCAAATGCAAAATAAGATGAATGAATTCTTCAATTGGTGGAAGTAAACACATTTAGAGTGTTAATAGAGTTTTAAATGGTTTGTTTTAATGAATATAGTCAGTAGTTTAGGCACAAGTATTAATTTCATGATCTTTGTTCCAAAAAGTGTGTTTGTAGACCAAAAAGGATACTTGCTAAGTAGAAATGATAGGACCGACTCTTTATTTTGTATTTCCACCAATTAATATCAATAATAATAGCAAATCAAGATCAGGGACTCCATTGTTTGTCGGAATTGAAAGAATTCATGGTATAGATGGTTTATGGATATTGATTTCACAATTAATATAGTGGTTAAGTATGACACAAACGATAATTTCATGGTCATTGAATGAAAAATAGTCTTTGGAACAGAAAGAGGAGTGTAATTAGCTGGAAACGCATTGAATGTCTCATTATTTTTGAATGAAACTACTTAACAATAGTATGAAATGCAAACCAAGATGAATGAATGCATCGATTGCTGGAAGTAAACACATTTAGAGTGTTAATAGGGTTTAGAATGGTTTGTTTTAATAAATATAGTTAGTAGTTTAGGGACAAGTGTTAATCTCATGTTCTTTGTATCAAAAGGTGTGTTTGTAGACAAAAAAGGATACTTGCTAAGTAGAAATGATGGGACAGGCTCTTTATTTTTTGTATTTCAACCAATTAATATCAATAAGAAAAGCAAATGAAGATCAGGGACTCCATTGTTTGTTGGAATCGAAAGAATTCATGGTATAGATGGTTCATGGATATTAATTTCACAATTAATATATTAGTTAAGTATGACACAAAATTATAATTTCATGGTCATTGAATGCAAAAATAGTCTTCGGAACAGAAAGAGGAGTGTAATTAGTTGGAGGCGCATTGAATGTCTCATTATTTTTGAATGAAACTACTTAACAATAGTACCAAATGCAAAACAAGATGAATGAATTCTTCGATTGGTGGAAGTAAACACATTTAGAGTGTTAATAGGGTTTTAAATGGTTAGTTTTAATGAATATAGTAAGTAGTTTAGGCACAAGTGTTAATTTCATGATCTTTGTTCCAAAAAGTGTGTTTGTAGACCAAAAAGGATACTTGCTAAGTAGAAATGATAGGACGGACTCTTTATTTTGTATTTCCACCAATTAATATCAATAATAAAAGCAAATCAAGATCAGGGACTCCATTGTTTGTCAGAATTGAAAGAATTCATGGTATAGATGGTTTATGGATATTGATTTCACAATCAATATAGTCGTTAAGTATGACACAAACGATAATTTCATGGTCATTGAATGAAAAATAGTCTTTGGAACCTAAAGAGGAGTGTAATTAGCTGGAGGCGCATTGAATGTCTCATAATTTTTGAATGAAACTACTTAACAATAGTACGAATTGCAAACCAAGATGAATGAATGCTTCGATTGGTGGAAGTAAACACATTTAGAGTGTTACTAGGGTTTAAAATGGTTTGTTTTAATGAATATACTTAGTAGTTTAGGCACAAGTGTTAATTTCATGATCTTTGTATCAAAAAAGTGTGTTTGTAGACAAAAAAAGGATATTCGCTAAGTTGAAATGATGGCACGGACTCTTTATTTTGTATTTCAACCAATTAATATCAATAAGAAAAGCAAATCAAGATTAGGGACTCCATTGTTTGTTGGAATTGAATGATTTCATGGTATAGATGGTTCATGGATATTGATTTCACAATTAACATATTCGTTAAGTATGACACAAACGATAATTTCATGGTCATTGAATGAAAAATAGTCTTTAGAACAGAAAGAGGAGTTTAATTAGCTGGAAGAGCATTGAATGTCTCATTATTTTTGAATGAAACTACTTAACAATAGTACGAAATGCAAAGCAAGATGAATGAATTCTTCGATTGGTGGAAGTAAACACATTTAGAGTGTTAATAGGGTTTAGAATGGTTTGTTTTAATGAATATAGTTAGTAGTTTTGGCACAAGTGTTAATTTCATGATGTTTGTATCAAAAAGTGTGTTTGTAGACAAAAAAGGATACTTGCTAAGTAGAAATGATAGGACGGACTCTTTATTTTGTATTTCAACCAATTAATATCAATAAGAAAAGCAAATCAAGATCAGGGACTCCATTGTTTGTTGGAATTGAAAGAATTCATGGTATAGATGGTTGAAGGATATTGATTTCACAATGAACATATTCGTTAAGTATGACACAAACGATAATTTCATGGTCATTGAATGAAAAATAGTCTTTGGAACAGAAAAAGGAGTGTAATTAGCTGGAGGCGCATTGAGTGTCTCATTTTTTTTGAATGAAACTACTTAACAATTGTACGAAATGCAAACCAAGATGAAAAGAATTCTTTGATTGGTGGAAGTAAACACATTTAGAGTGTTAATAGGGTTTTAGAATGGTTTTGTTTTAATGAATATAGTTTAGTAGTTTTGGCACACAAGTGTTAATTTCATGATGTTTGAATCAAAAAGTGTGTTTGTAGACCAAAAAGGGATACTTGCTAAGTAGAAATGATGGGACAGACTCTTTATTTTGTTTTTCCACCAATTAATATCAATAAGAAAAGCAAATCAAGATCAGGGACTCCATTGTTTGTTGGAATTGAAAGAATTCATGGTATAGATGGTTTATTGATATTGATTTCACAATTAATATAGTCATTAAGTATGACACAAACGATAATTTCATGGTCATTGAATGAAAAATAGTCTTTGGAACAGAAAAAGGAGTGTAATTAGCTGGAGGCGCATTGAATGTCTCATTATTTTTGAATGAAACTACTTAACAATTGTACGAAATGCAAACCAAGATGAATGAATTCTTCAATTGGTGGAAGTAAACACATTTAGAGTGTTAATAGGGTTTAGAATGGTTTGTTTTAATGAATATACTTAGTAGTTTAGCACAAGCGTTAATTTCATGATCTTTTTATCAAAAAGTATATTTGTAAACCAAAAAGGATACTTGCTAAGTAGAAATGATGGGACAGACTCTTTATTTTGTTTTTCCACCAATTAATATCAATAAGAAAAGCAAATCAAGATCAGGGACTCCATTGTTTTTCGGAATTGAAAGAATTCATGGTATAGATGGTTTATTGATATTGATTTCACAATTAATATAGTCGTTGAGTATGACACAAACGATAATTTCATGGTCATTGAATGAAAAATAGACTTTGGAACAGAAAGAGGAGTGTAATTAGCTGGACGCGCATTGAATGTCTCATTATTTTTGAATGAAACTACTTAA
This sequence comes from Ceriops zippeliana, assembly GCA_037897445.1. NCBI lineage: Eukaryota > Viridiplantae > Streptophyta > Magnoliopsida > Malpighiales > Rhizophoraceae > Ceriops > Ceriops zippeliana. The sequence continues at coordinate 10,476 of JBAPLH010000712.1, forward strand.
CAATAGTACGAAATGCAAACCAAGATGAATGAATGCTTCGATTGGTGGAGGTAAACACATTTAGAGTGTTAATAGGGTTTAGAATGGTTTGATTTAATGAATATACTTAGTAGTTTAGGCACAAGTGTTAATTTCATGATCTTTGTATCAAAAAGTGTGTTTGTAGACAAAAAAAGGATATTCGCTAAGTAGAAATGATGGCACGGACTCTCTATTTTGTATTTCAACCAATTAATATCAATAAGAAAAGCAAATCAACATTAGCGACTCCATTGTTTGTTGGAATTGAATAATTTCGTGGTATAGATGGTTCATGGATATTGATTTCACAATTAACATATTCGTTAAGTATGACACAAACGATAATTTCATGGTCATTGAATGAAAAATAGTCTTTGGATCAGAAAGAGGAGTGTAATTAGCTGGAGGCGCATTGAATGTGTCATTATTTTTGAATGAAACACTTTAACAATTGTACTAAATGCAAACCAAGATGAATGAATTCTTCGATTGGTGGAAGTAAACACATTTAGAGTGTTAATAGGGTTTAGAATGGTTTGTTGTAATGAATATAGTTAGTAGTTTAGGCACAAGTGTTAATTTCATGATCTTTTGTATCAAAAAGTGTGTTTGTAAACAAAAAAGGATACTTGCGAAGAAGAAATGATGGGACAGACTCTTTATTTTGTTTTTCCACCAATTAATATCAATAAGAAAAGCAAATCAAGATCAGGGACTCCATTGTTTGTCGGAATTGAAAGAATTCATGGTATAGATGGTTTATTGCTATTGATTTCACAATTAATATAGTCGTCAAGTAGGACACAAACGATAATTTCATGGTCATTGAATGAAAAATAGTCTTTGGAACAGAAAAAAGGAGTGTAATTAGCTGGAGGCGCATTGAATGTCTCATTATTTTTTGAATGAAACTACTTAACAATTGTACGAAATGCAAATCAAGATGAATGAATTCTTCAATTTGGTGGAAGTAAACACATTTAGAGTGTTAATAGGGTTTAGAATGGTTTGTTTTAATGAATATACTTAGTAGTTTAGCACAAGCGTTAATTTCATGATCTTTTTATCAAAAAGTATATTTGTAAACCAAAAAGGATATTTGCTAAGTAGAAATGATGGGACAGACTCTTTATTTTGTTTTTCCACCAATTAATATCAATAAGAAAAGCAAATCAAGATCAGGGACTCCATTGTTTTTCGGAATTGAAAGAATTCATGGTATAGATGGTTTATTGATATTGATTTCACAATTAATATAGTCGTTAAGTATGACACAAACGATAATTTCATGGTCATTGAATGAAAAATAGTCTTTGGAACAGAAAGAGGAGTTTAATTAGCTGGACGCGCATTGAATGTCTCATTATTTTTGAATGAAATACTTAACAATTGTACGAAATGCAAACCAAGATGAATGAATTCTTTGATTGGTGGAAGTAAACACATTTAGAGTGTTAATAGCATTTTGAATGGTTTGTTTTAATGAATATAGTTAGTAGTTTTGGCACAAGTGTTAATTTCATGATGTTTGTATCAAAAAGTGTGTTTGTAGACCAAAAAGGATACTTGCTAAGTAGAAATGATGGGACAGACTCTTTATTTTGTTTTTCCACCAATTAATATCAATAAGAAAAGCAAATCAAGATCAGGGACTCCATTGTTTGTCGGAATTGAAAGAATTCATGGTATAGATGGTTTATTGATATTGATTTCACAATTAATATAGTCGTTAAGCATGACACAAACGATAATTTCATGGTCATTGAATGAAAAATAGTGTTTGGAACAGAAAGAGGAGTGTAATTAGCTGGAAGCGCATTGAATGTCTCATTATTTTTGAATGAAACTACTTTAACAATAGTAACAAATGCAAAGCAAGATGAATGAATTCTTCGATTGGTGGAAGTAAACACATTTATAGGGTTAATAGGGTTTAGATGGTTTGTTTTAATGAATATAGTTAGTAGTTTTGGCACAAGTGTTAATTTCATGATGTTTGTATCAAAAAGTGTGTTGGTAGACCAAAAAGGATACTTGCTAAGTAGAAATGATGGGACAGACTCTTTATTTTGTTTTTCCACCAATTAATATCAATAAGAAAAGCAAATCAAGATCAGGGACTCCATTGTTTGTCGGAATTGAAAGAATTCATGGTATAGATGGTTTATTGATATTGATTTCACAATTAATATAGTCGTTAAGTATGACACAAACGATAATTTCATGGTCATTGAATGAAAAATAGTCTTTGGAATAGAAAGAGGAGTGTAATTAGCTGGAAGCGCATTGAATGTCTCATTATTTTTGAATGAAACTACTTTAACAATAGTACCAAATGCAAAGCAAGATGAATGAATTCTTCGATTGGTGGAAGTAAACACATTTAGATTGTTAATAGGGTTTAGAATGGTTTCTTTTAATGAATATAGTTAGTAGTTTAGGCACAAGTGTTAATTTCATGATCTTTGTATCAAAAAGTGTGTTTGTTGAACAAAAAGGATACTTGCTAAGTAGAAATGATGGGACGGACTCTTTATTTTGTATTTCAACCAATTAATATCAATAAGAAATGCAAATCAAGATCAGGGACTCCATTGTTTGTTGGAATTGAAGGAATTCATGGTATAAATGGTTTATGGATATTGATTTCACAATTAACATATTCGTTAAGTATGACACAAACGATTATTTCATGGTCATTGAACGAAAAGTAGTCTTTGGAACAGAAAGAGGAGTGTAATTAGCTGGAAGCGTATTGAATGTCTCATTATTTTTGAATGAAACTACTTAACAATAGTACGAAATGCAAAGCAAGATGAATGAATTCTTCGATTGGTGGATGTAAACACATTTAGAGTGTTAACAGGGTTTAGAATGGTTTGTTTTAATGAATATAGTTAGTTGTTTAGGCACAAGTGTTAATTTCATGATCTTTGTATCAAAAAGTGTGTTTGTAGACAAAAAATGATACTTGCTAAGTAGAAATGATGGGACAGACTCTTTATTTTGTTTTTCCACCAATTAATATCAATAAGAAAAGCAAATCAAGATCAGGGACTCCATTGTTTGTCGGAATTGAAAAGAATTCATGGTATAGATGGGTTTATTGCTATTGATTTCACAATTAATATAGTCGTCAAGTATGACACACAAACGATAATTTCATGGTCATTGAATGAAAAAATAGTCTTTGGAACAGAAAAAAAGGAGTGTAATTAGCTGGAGGCGCATTGAATGTCTCATTATTTTTGAATGAAACTACATAACAATTGTACGAAATCCAAATCAAGATGAATGAATTCTTAAATTGGTGGAAGTAAACACATTTAGAGTGTTAATAGGGTTTAGAATGGTTTGTTTTAATGAATATACTTAGTAGTTTAGCACAAGCGTTAAATTTCATGATCTTTTTATCAAAAAGTATATTTGTAAACCAAAAAGGATATTTGCTAAGTAGAAATGATGGGACAGACTCTTTTTATTTTGTTTTTCCACCAATTAATATCAATAAGAAAAGCAAATCAAGATCAGGGACTCCATTGTTTTTCGGAATTGAAAGAATTCATGGTATAGATGGTTTATTGATATTGATTTCACAATTAATATAGTCGTTAAGTATGACACAAACGATAATTTCATGGTCATTGAATGAAAAATAGTCTTTGGAACAGAAAGAGGAGTTTAATTAGCTGGACGCGCATTGAATGTCTCATTATTTTTGAATGAAACTACTTAACAATAGTACGAAATGCAAACCAAGATGAATGAATGCTTCGATTTGTGGAAGTAAACACATTTAGAGTGTTAATAGGGTTTAGAATGGTTTGTTTTAATGAATATAGTTAGTAGTTTAGGCACAAGTGTTAATTTCATGATCTTTGTATCAAAAAGTGTGTTTGTTGAACAAAAAGGATACTTGCTAAGTAGAAATGATGGGACGGACTCTTTATTTTGTATTTCAACCAATTAATATCAATAAGAAATGCAAATCAAGATCAGGGACTCCATTGTTTGTTGGAATTGAAGGAATTCATGGTATAAATGGTTTATGGATATTGATTTCACAATTAACATATTCGTTAAGTATGACACAAACGATTATTTCATGGTCATTGAACGAAAAGTAGTCTTTGGAACAGAAAGAGGAGTGTAATTAGCTGGAAGCGTATTGAATGTCTCATTATTTTTGAATGAAACTACTTAACAATAGTACGAAATGCAAAGCAAGATGAATGAATTCTTCGATTGGTGGATGTAAACACATTTAGAGTGTTAACAGGGTTTAGAATGGTTTGTTTTAATGAATATAGTTAGTTGTTTAGGCACAAGTGTTAATTTCATGATCTTTGTATCAAAAAAAGTGTGTTTGTAGACAAAAAATGATACTTGCTAAGTAGAAATGATGGGACAGACTCTTTATTTTGTTTTTCCACCAATTAATATCAATAAGAAAAGCAAATCAAGATCAGGGACTCCATTGTTTGTCGGAATTGAAAGAATTCATGGTATAGATGGTTTATTGCTATTGATTTCACAATTAATATAGTCGTCAAGTATGACACAAACGATAATTTCATGGTCATTGAATGAAAAATAGTCTTTGGAACAGAAAAAGGAGTGTAATTAGCTGGAGGCGCATTGAATGTCTCATTATTTTTGAATGAAACTACATAACAATTGTACGAAATCCAAATCAAGATGAATGAATTCTTAAATTGGTGGAAGTAAACACATTTAGAGTGTTAAATAGGGTTTAGAATGGTTTTGTTTTAATGAATATACTTAGTAGTTTAGCACAAGCGTTAATTTCATGATCTTTTTATCAAAAAGTATATTTGTAAACCAAAAAGGATATTTGCTAAGTAGAAATGATGGGACAGACTCTTTATTTTGTTTTTCCACCAATTAATATCAATAAGAAAAGCAAATCAAGATCAGGGACTCCATTGTTTTTCGGAATTGAAAGAATTCATGGTATAGATGGTTTATTGATATTGATTTCACAATTAATATAGTCGTTAAGTATGACACAAACGATAATTTCATGGTCATTGAATGAAAAATAGTCTTTGGAACAGAAAGAGGAGTTTAATTAGCTGGACGCGCATTGAATGTCTCATTATTTTTGAATGAAACTACTTAACAATAGTACGAAATGCAAACCAAGATGAATGAATGCTTCGATTGGTGGAGGTAAACACATTTAGAGTGTTCATAGCGTTTAGAATGGTTTGTTTTAATGAATATACTTAGTAGTTTAGGCACAAGTGTTAATTTCATGATCTTTGTATCAAAAAGTGTATTTGTAGACAAAAAAAGGATATTCGCTAAGAAGAAATGATGGGACGGACTCTTTATTTTGCGTTTCAACCAATTAATATCAATAAGAAAAGCAAATCAAGATTAGGGACTCCATTGTTTGTTGGAATTGAAAGAATTCAGGGTATAGATGGTTCATGGATATTGATTTCACAATTAATATAGTCGTTAAGTATGAAACAAACGATAATTCCATGGTCATTGAATGAAAAATAGTCTTTGGAACAGAAAGAGGTGTGTAATTAGCTAGAGGCGCATTGAATGTCTCATTATTTTTGAATGAAACTACTTAACAATAGTATGAAATGCAAACCAAGATGAATGAATTCTTCGATTGGTGGAAGTAAACACATTTAGAGTGTTAATAGGGTTTAGAATGGTTTGTTTTAATGAATATAGTTAGTAGTTTAGGCACAAGTGTTAATTTCGTGATCTTTGTATCAAAAAGTGTGTTTGTAGACCAAAAAGGCTACTTGCTAAGTAGAAATGATGGGATGGACACTTTATTTTGTATTTCAACCAATTAATATCATTAACAAAAGCAAATCAAGATCAGGGACTCCATTGTTTGTTGGAATTGAAAGAATTAATGGTATAGATGGTTCATGGATATTGATTTCACAATTAATATAGTCGTTAAGTATGACACAAACGATAATTTCATGGTCATTGAATGAAAAATAGTCTTTGGATCAGAAAGAGGAGTGTAATTAGCTGGAGGCGCATTGAATGTGTCATTATTTTTGAATGAAACACTTTAACAATTGTACTAAATGCAAACCAAGATGAATGAATTCTTCGATTGGTGGAAGTAAACACATTTAGAGTGTTAATAGAGTTTAGAATTGTTTGTTGTAATGAATATAGATAGTAGTTTAGGCACAAGTGTTAATTTCATGATCTTTGTATCAAAAAGTGTGTTTGTAAACAAAAAAGGATACTTGCGAAGAAGAAATGATGGGACAGACTCTTTATTTTGTTTTTCCACCAATTAATATCAATAAGAAAAGCAAATCAAGATCAGGGACTCCATTGTTTGTCGGAATTGAAAGAATTCATGGTATAGATGGTTTATTGCTATTGATTTCACAATTAATATAGTCGTCAAGTATGACACAAACGATAATTTCATGGTCATTGAATGAAAAATAGTCTTTGGAACAGAAAAAGGAGTGTAATTAGCTGGAGGCGCATTGAATGTCTCATTATTTTTGAATGAAACTACATAACAATTGTACGAAATCCAAATCAAGATGAATGAATTCTTCAATTGGTGGAAGTAAACACATTTAGAGTGTTAATAGGGTTTAGAATGGTTTGTTTTAATGAATATACTTAGTAGTTTAGCACAAGCGTTAATTTCATGATCTTTTTATCAAAAAGTATATTTGTAAACCAAAAAGGATATTTGCTAAGTAGAAATGATGGGACAGACTCTTTATTTTGTTTTTCCACCAATTAATATCAATAAGAAAAGCAAATCAAGATCAGGGACTCCATTGTTTTTCGGAATTGAAAGAATTCATGGTATAGATGGTTTATTGATATTGATTTCACAATTAATATAGTCGTTAAGTATGACACAAACGATAATTTCATGGTCATTGAATGAAAAATAGTCTTTGGAACAGAAAGAGGAGTTTAATTAGCTGGACGCGCATTGAATGTCTCATTATTTTTGAATGAAACTACTTAACAATAGTACGAAATGCAAACCAAGATGAATGAATGCTTCGATTTGTGGAAGTAAACACATTTAGAGTGTTAATAGGGTTTAGAATGGTTTGTTTTAATGAATATAGTTAGTAGCTTAGGCACAAGTGTTAATTTCATGATCTTTGTATCAAAAAGCGTGTTTGTAAACAAAAAAGGATACTTGCTAAGAAGAAATGCTGGGACAGACTCTTTATTTTTTGTGTTTTCAACTAATTAATATCAATAAGAAAAGCAAATCAAGATCAGGGACTCCCATTGTTTGTTGGAATTGAAAGAATTCACGGTATAGATGGTTCATGGATATTGATTTCACAATTAATATAGTCGTTAAGTATGAAACAAACGATAATTTCATGGTCATTGAATGAAAAATAGTCTTTGGAACAGAAAGAGGAGTGTAATTAGCTGGAGGCGCATTGAATGTCTCATTATTTTTGAATGAAACTACATAACAATAGTACCAAATGCAAAACAAGATGAATGAATTCTTCGATTGGTGGAAGTAAACACATTTAGAGTGTTAATAGGGTTTAGAATGGTTTGTTTTAATGAATATAGTTAGTAGTTTAGGCACAAGTGTTAATTTCGTGATCTTTGTATCAAAAAGTGTGTTTGTAGACCAAAAAGGCTACTTGCTAAGTAGAAATGATGGGATGGACACTTTATTTTGTATTTCAACCAATTAATATCATTAACAAAAGCAAATCAAGATCAGGGACTCCATTGTTTGTTGGAATTGAAAGAATTAATGGTATAGATGGTTCATGGATATTGATTTCACAATTAATATAGTCGTTAAGTATGACACAAACGATAATTTCATGGTCATTGAATGAAAAATAGTCTTTGGATCAGAAAGAGGAGTGTAATTAGCTGGAGGCGCATTGAATGTGTCATTATTTTTGAATGAAACACTTTAACAATTGTACTAAATGCAAACCAAGATGAATGAATTCTTCGATTGGTGGAAGTAAACACATTTAGAGTGTTAATAGAGTTTAGAATTGTTTGTTGTAATGAATATAGATAGTAGTTTAGGCACAAGTGTTAATTTCATGATCTTTGTATCAAAAAGTGTGTTTGTAAACAAAAAAGGATACTTGCGAAGAAGAAATGATGGGACGGACTCTTGATTTTGTATTTCAACCAATTAATATCAATAAGAAAAGTAAATCAAGATCAGCGACTGCATTGTTTGTTGGAATTGAAAGAATTTAGGGTATAGATGGTTCATGGATATTGATTTCACAATTAATATAGTCGTTAAGTATGAAACAAACGATAATTTCATAGTTTGTTGGAATGAAAAATAGTCTTTGCAACAGAAAGAGGAGTGTAATTAGCTGGAGGCACATTGAATGTCTCATTATTTTTGAATGAAACTACTTAACAATAGTACGAAATGCAAACCAAGATGAATGAATTCTTCGATTGGTGGAAGTAAACATATTTAGCTTGTTAATAGGGTTTAGAATGGTTTGTTTTAATGAATATATTTAGTAGTTTAGGCACAAGTGTGAATTTCATGATCTTTGTGTCAAGAAGTGTGTTTGTAGACCAAAAAAGGATACTTGCTAAGTAGAAATGATGGGACGGACTCTTTATTTTGTATTTCAACCAATTAATATCATTAACAAAAGCAAATCAAGATCAGGGACTCCATTGTTTGTTGGAATTGAAAGAATTCATGGAATAGATGGTTCATGGATATTGATTTCACAATTAATATAGTCGTTAAGTATGACACAAACGATAATTTCATGGTCATTGAATGAAGAATAGTCTTCGGAACAGAAATAGGAGTGTAATTAGCTGGAGGCACATGGAATGTCTCATTATTTTTGAAGGAAACTACTTAACAATAGTACGTAATGCAAACCAAGATGAATGAATTCTTCGATTGGTGGAAGTAAACACATTTAGAGTGTTAATAGGGTTTAGAATGGTTTGTTTTAATGAATATTGTTAGTAGTTTAGGCATAAGTGTTAATTTCATTATCTTTGTATCAAAAAGTGTGTTTGTAGACAAAAAAGTATACTTGCTAAGTAGAAATGATGGGTCGAACTCTTTATTTTGTATTTCAACCAATTAATATCAATAAGAAATGCAAATCAAGATCAGCGACTCCATTGCTTGTCGGAATTGAAAGAATTCAGGGTATAGATGGTTCATGGATATTGATTTCACAATTAAATAGTCGTTAAGTATGAAACAAACGATAATTTCATGGTCATTGAATGAAAAATAGTCTTGGAACAAAAATTGGAGTGTAATTAGCTTGAGGCGCATTGAATGTCTCATTATTTTTGAATGAAACAACTTAACAATTGTACTAAATGCAAACCAAGATAAATGAATTCTTTGATTGGTGGAAGTAAACACATTTAGAGTGTTAATAGAGTTTAGAATTGTTTGTTGTAATGAATATAGTTAGTAGTTTAGGCACAAGTGTTAATTTCATGATCTTTGTATCAAAAAGTGTGTTTGTAAACAAAAAAGGATACTTGTGAAGAAGAAATGATGGGACACACTCTTTATTTTGTATTTCAACCAATTAATATCAATAAGAAAAGCAAATCAAGATCAGGGACTCCATAGTTTGTTGGAATTGAAAGAATTCAGGGTATAGATGGTTCATGGATATTGATTTCACAATTAATATAGTCGTTAAGTATGAAACAAATGATAATTTCATGGTCATTGAATGAAAAATAGTCTTTGGAACAGAAAGAGGAGTGTAATTAGCTGGAAGCGCATTGAATGTCTCATTATTTTTGAATGAAAATACATGACAGTAGTTCGAAATCCAAACCAAGATGAATGAATTCTTTGATTGGTGGAAGTAAACACATTTAGAGTGTTAATAGGATTTAGAATGGTTTGTTTTAATGAATATAATTAGTAGTTTAGGCACAAGTGTGAATTTCATGATCTTCGTATCAAAAAGTGTATTTGTAGACAAAAAAGGATACTTGCTATGTATAAATGATGGGACGGACTCTTTATTTTGTATTTGAACCAATTAATATCAATAAGTAAAGCAAATCAAGGTCAGGGACTCCATTGTTTGTCGGAATTGAAAGAATTCATGGTATATATATGGTTTATGGATATTGCTTTGACAATTAATATAGTTGTTAAAGTAGTACACAAACCATAATTTCATGGTCATTGAATGAAAAATAGTCTTTGGAATAGAAAGAGAAGTGTAATTAGCTGGAGGCGCATTGAATGTCTCATTATTTTTGAATGAAACTACTTCACAATAATAGTACGTAAAGCAAACCAAGATGAATGAATTCTTCGATTGGTGGAAGTAAAAACATTTAGAGTGTTAATAGGGTTTTAGAATGGTTTTGTTTTAATGAATATATGTTAGTAGTTTAGGCACAAGTGTTAATTTCATGATCTTTGTATCAAAAAGTGTGTTTGTAGACAAAAAAGGATACTTGCTAAGTAGAGATGATGGGACGAACTCTTTATTTTGTATTTCAACCAATTAATATCAATCAGAAAAGCAAATCAAGATCAGCGACTCCATTGTTTGTTGGAATTGAAAGAATTCATGGTATCGATGGTTCATGGATATTGATTTCACAATTAATATATTCAATAAGTATCACACAAACAATAATTTCATGGTCATTGAATGAAAAATAGTCTTTGGAACAGAAAGAGGAGTGTAATTAGCTGGAGGCACATTGAATGTCTCATTATTTTTGAATGAAACTACTTAACAATTGTAAAAAATGCAAACCAAGATGAATGAATTCTTCCATTGGTGAAGTAAACGCATTTAGAGTGTTAATAGAGTTTAGAATTGTTTTTTGTAATGAATATAGTTAGTAGCTTAGGCACAAGTGTTAATTTCATGATCTTTGTATCAAAAAGCGTGTTTGTAAACAAAAAAGGATACTTGCTAAGAAGAAATGCTGGGACAGACTCTTTATTTTGTGTTTCAACCAATTAATATCAATAAGAAAAGCAAATCAAGATCAGGGACTCCATTGTTTGTTGGAATTGAAAGAATTCAGGGTATAGATGGTTCATGGATATTGATTTCACAATTAATATAGTCGTTGAGTATGAAACAAACGATAATTTCATGGTCATTGAATGAAAAATAGTCTTTGGAACAGAAAGAGGAGTGTAATTAGCTGGAGGCGCATTGAATGTCTCATTATTTTTGAATGAAACTACTTAACAATAGTACGAAATGCAAAACAAGATGAAGGAATTCTTCGATTGGTGGAAGTAAACACATTTAGAGGGTTATAGGGTTTAGAATGGTTTGTTTTAATGAATATACTTAGTAGTTTAGGCACAAGTGTGAATTTCATTATCTTTGTATCAAAAAGTGTGTTTGTAGACAAAAAAGGATACTTGCTAAGTAGAAATGATGGGACGGACTCTTTATTTTGTATTTCAACCAATTAATATCATTAACAAAAGCAAATCAAGATCAGGGACTCCATTGTTTGTTGGAATTGAAAGAATTCATGGTATAGATGGTTCATGGATATTGATTTCACAATTAATATAGTCGTTAAGTATGACACAAACGATAATTTCATGGTCATTGAATGAAAAATAGTCTTTGGAACAGAAAGAGGAGTTTAATTAGCTGGACGCGCATTGAATGTCTCATTATTTTTGAATGAAACTACTTAACAATAGTACGAAATGCAAACCAAGATGAATGAAATGCTTCGATTGGTGGAGGTAAACACACATTTAGAGTGTTAATAGCGTTTAGAATGGTTTGTTTTAATGAATATACTTAGTAGTTTAGGCACAAGTGTTAATTTCATGATCTTTGTATCAAAAAGTGTATTTGTAGACAAAAAAAAGGATATTCGCTAAGAAGAAATGATGGGACGGACTCTTTATTTTGCGTTTCAACCAATTAATATCAATAAGAAAAGCAAATCAAGATTAGGGACTCCATTGTTTGTTGGAATTGAAAGAATTCAGGGTATAGATGGTTCATGGATATTGATTTCACAATTAATATAGTCGTTAAGTATGAAACAAACGATAATTCCATGGTCATTGAATGAAAAATAGTCTTTGGAACAGAAAGAGGTGTGTAATTAGCTAGAGGCGCATTGAATGTCTCATTATTTTTGAATGAAACTACTTAACAATAGTATGAAATGCAAACCAAGATGAATGAATTCTTTCGATTGGTGGGAAGTAAACACATTTAGAGTGTTAATAGGGTTTAGAATGGTTTGTTTTAATGAATATAGTTAGTAGTTTAGGCACAAGTGTGTTAATTTCGTGATCTTTGTATCAAAAAGTGTGTTTTGTAGACCAAAAAGGCTACTTGCTAAGTAGAAATGATGGGATGGACACTTTATTTTGTATTTCAACCAATTAATATCATTAACAAAAGCAAATCAAGATCAGGGACTCCATTGTTTGTTGGAATTGAAAGAATTAATGGTATAGATGGTTCATGGATATTGATTTCACAATTAATATAGTCGTTAAGTATGACACAAACGATAATTTCATGGTCATTGAATGAAAAATAGTCTTTGGATCAGAAAGAGGAGTGTAATTAGCTGGAGGCGCATTGAATGTGTCATTATTTTTGAATGAAACACTTTAACAATTGTACTAAATGCAAACCAAGATGAATGAATTCTTCGATTGGTGGAAGTAAACACATTTAGAGTGTTAATAGAGTTTAGAATTGTTTGTTGTAATGAATATAGATAGTAGTTTAGGCACAAGTGTTAATTTCATGATCTTTGTATCAAAAAGTGTGTTTGTAAACAAAAAAGGATACTTGCGAAAGAAGAAATGATGGGGACAGACTCTTTATTTTGTTTTTTTCCACCAATTAATATCAATAAGAAAAGCAAATCAAGATCAGGGACTCCATTGTTTGTCGGAATTGAAAGAATTCATGGTATAGATGGTTTATTGCTATTGATTTCACAATTAATATAGTCGTCAAGTATGACACAAACGATAATTTCATGGTCATTGAATGAAAAATAGTCTTTGGAACAGAAAAAGGTGTGTAATTAGCTGGTGGCGCATTGAATGTCTCATTATTTTTGAATGAAACTACATAACAATTGTACGAAATCCAAATCAAGATGAATGAATTCTTCAATTGGTGGAAGTAAACACATTTAGAGTGTTAATAGGGTTTAGAATGGTTTGTTTTAATGAATATACTTAGTAGTTTAGCACAAGCGTTAATTTCATGATCTTTTTATCAAAAAGTATATTTGTAAACCAAAAAGGATATTTGCTAAGTAGAAATGATGGGACAGACTCTTTATTTTGTTTTTCCACCAATTAATATCAATAAGAAAAGCAAATCAAGATCAGGGACTCCATTGTTTTTCGGAATTGAAAGAATTCATGGTATAGATGGTTTATTGATATTGATTTCACAATTAATATAGTCGTTAAGTATGACACAAACGATAATTTCATGGTCATTGAATGAAAAATAGTCTTTGGAACAGAAAGAGGAGTTTAATTAGCTGGACGCGCATTGAATGTCTCATTATTTTTGAATGAAACTACTTAACAATAGTACGAAATGCAAACCAAGATGAATGAATGCTTCGATTTGTGGAAGTAAACACATTTAGAGTGTTAATAGGGTTTAGAATGGTTTGTTTTAATGAATATAGTTAGTAGCTTAGGCACAAGTGTTAATTTCATGATCTTTGTATCAAAAAGCGTGTTTGTAAACAAAAAAGGATACTTGCTAAGAAGAAATGCTGGGACAGACTCTTTATTTTGTGTTTCTACTAATTAATATCAATAAGAAAAGCAAATCAAGATCAGGGACTCCATTGTTTGTTGGAATTGAAAGAATTCACGGTATAGATGGTTCATGGATATTGATTTCACAATTAATATAGTCGTTAAGTATGAAACAAACGATAATTTCATGGTCATTGAATGAAAAATAGTCTTTGGAACAGAAAGAGGAGTGTAATTAGCTGGAGGCGCATTGAATGTCTCATTATTTTTGAATGAAACTACATAACAATAGTACCAAATGCAAAACAAGATGAATGAATTCTTCGATTGGTGGAAGTAAACACATTTAGAGTGTTAATAGGGTTTAGAATGGTTTGTTTTAATGAATATAGTTAGTAGTTTAGGCACAAGTGTTAATTTCATGATCTTTGTATCAAAAAAGTGTGTTTGTAGACCAAAAAAGGCTACTTGCTAAGTAGAAATGATGGGATGGACACTTTATTTTGTATTTTCAACCAATTAATATCATTAACAAAAGCAAATCAAGATCAGGGACTCCATTGTTTGTTGGAATTGAAAGAATTAATGGTATATAGATGGTTCATGGATATTGATTTCACAATTAATATAGTCGTTAAGTATGACACAAACGATAAATTTCATGGTCATTGAATGAAAAATAGTCTTTGGATCAGAAAGAGGAGTGTAATTAGCTGGAGGCGCATTGAATGTGTCATTATTTTTGAATGAAACACTTTAACAATTGTACTAAATGCAAACCAAGATGAATGAATTCTTCGATTGGTGGAAGTAAACACATTTAGAGTGTTAATAGGGTTTAGAATGGTTTGTTTTAATGAATATAGTTAGTAGTTTAGGCACAAGTGTTAATTTCATGATCTTTGTATCAAAAAGTGTGTTTGTAAACAAAAAAGGATACTTGCGAAGAAGAAATGATGGGACACACTCTTTTTTTTGTATTTCAACCAATTAATATCAATAAGAAAAGCAAATCAAGATCAGGGACTCCATAGTTTGTTGGAATTGAAAGAATTCAGGGTATAGATGGTTCATGGATATTGATTTCACAATTAATATAGTCGTTAAGTATGACACAAACGATAATTTCATGGTCATTGAATGAAGAATAGTCTTCGGAACAGAAATAGGAGTGTAATTAGCTGGAGGCACATGGAATGTCTCATTATTTTTGAAGGAAACTACTTAACAATAGTACGTAATGCAAACCAAGATGAATGAATTCTTCGATTGGTGGAAGTAAACACATTTAGAGTGTTAATAGGGTTTAGAATGGTTTGTTTTAATGAATATTGTTAGTAGTTTAGGCACAAGTGTTAATTTCATTATCTTTGTATCAAAAAGTGTGTTTGTAGACAAAAAAGGATACTTGCTAAGTAGAAATGATGGGTCAAACTCTTTATTTTGTATTTCAACCAATTAATATCAATAAGAAAAGCAAATCAAGATCAGCGACTCCATTGCTTGTCAGAATTGAAAGAATTCAGGGTATAGATGGTTCATGGATATTGATTTCACAATTAATATAGTCGTTAAGTATGAAACAAACGATAATTTCATGGTCATTGAATGAAAAATAGTCTTGGAACAAAAATTGGAGTGTAATTAGCTGGAGGCGCATTGAATGTCTCATTATTTTTGAATGAAACAACTTAACAATTGTACTAAATGCAAACCAAGATAAATGAATTCTTCGATTGGTGGAAGTAAACACATTTAGAGTGTTAATAGAGTTTAGAATTGTTTGTTGTAATGAATATAGTTAGTAGTTTAGGCACAAGTGTTAATTTCATGATCTTTGTATCAAAAAGTGTGTTTGTAAACAAAAAAGAATACTTGTGAAGAAGAAATGATGGGACACACTCTTTATTTTGTATTTCAACCAATTAATATCAATAAGAAAAGCAAATCAAGATCAGGGACTCCATAGTTTGTTGGAATTGAAAGAATTCAGGGTATAGATGGTTCATGGATATTGATTTCACAATTAATATAGTCGTTAAGTATGAAACAAATGATAATTTCATGGTCATTGAATGAAAAAATAGTCTTTGGAACAGAAAGAGGAGTGTAATTAGCTGGAAGCGCATTGAATGTCTCATTATTTTTGAATGAAAATACATGACAGTAGTTCGAAATCCAAACCAAGATGAATGAATTCTTTGATTGGTGGAAGTAAACACATTTAGAGTGTTAATAGGATTTAGAATGGTTTGTTTTAATGAATATAATTAGTAGTTTAGGCACAAGTGTGAATTTCATGATCTTCGTATCAAAAAGTGTATTTGTAGACAAAAAAGGATACTTGCTATGTATAAATGATGGGACGGACTCTTTATTTTGTATTTGAACCAATTAATATCAATAAGTAAAGCAAATCAAGATCAGGGACTCCATTGTTTGTCGGAATTGAAAGAATTCATGGTATATATGGTTTATGGATATTGCTTTGACAATTAATATAGTTGTAAAGTAGTACACAAACCATAATTTCATGGTCATTGAATGAAAAATAGTCTTTGGAATAGAAAGAGAAGTGTAATTAGCTGGAGGCGCATTGAATGTCTCATTATTTTTGAATGAAACTACTTCACAATAGTACGTAAAGCAAACCAAGATGAATGAATTCTTCAATTGGTGGAAGTAAAAACATTTAGAGTGTTAATAGGGTTTAGAATGGTTTGTTTTAATGAATATTGTTAGTAGTTTAGGCACAAGTGTTAATTTCATGATCTTTGTATCAAAAAGTGTGTTTGTAGACAAACAAGGATACTTGCTAAGTAGAGATGATGGGACGAACTCTTTATTTTGTATTTCAACCAATTAATATCAATCAGAAAAGCAAATCAAGATCAGCGACTCCATTGTTTGTTGGAATTGAAAGAATTCATGGTATCGATGGTTCATGGATATTGATTTCACAATTAATATATTCAATAAGTATCACACAAACGATAATTTCATGGTCATTGAATGAAAAATAGTCTTTGGAACAGAAAGAGGAGTGTAATTAGCTGGAGGCGCATTGAATGTCTCATTATTTTTGAATGAAACTACTTAACAATTGTAAAAAATGCAAACCAAGATGAATGAATTCTTCCATTGGTGAAGTAAACGCATTTAGAGTGTTAATAGAGTTTAGATTTGTTTTTTGTAATGAATATAGTTAGTAGCTTAGGCACAAGTGTTAATTTCATGATCTTTGTATCAAAAAGCGTGTTTGTAAACAAAAAAGGATACTTGCTAAGAAGAAATGCTGGGACAGACTCTTTATTTTGTGTTTCAACCAATTAATATCAATAAGAAAAGCAAATCAAGATCAGGGACTCCATTGTTTGTTGGAATTGAAAGAATTCAGGGTATAGATGGTTCATGGATATTGATTTCACAATTAATATAGTCGTTGAGTATGAAACAAACGATAATTTCATGGTCATTGAATGAAAAATAGTCTTTGGAACAGAAAGAGGAGTGTAATTAGCTGGAGGCGCATTGAATGTCTCATTATTTTTGAATGAAACTACTTAACAATAGTACGAAATGCAAAACAAGATGAAGGAATTCTTCGATTGGTGGAAGTAAACACATTTAGAGGGTTATGGGGTTTAGAATGGTTTGTTTTAATGAATATACTTAGTAGTTTAGGCACAAGTGTGAATTTCATTATCTTTGTATCAAAAAGTGTGTTTGTAGACAAAAAAGGATACTTGCTAAGTAGAAATGATGGGACGGACACTTTATTTTGTATTTCAACCAATTAATATCATTAACAAAAGCAAATCAAGATCAGGGACTCCATTGTTTGTTGGAATTGAAAGAATTCATGGTATAGATGGTTCATGGATATTGATTTCACAATTAATATAGTCGTTAAGTATGACACAAACGATAATTTCATGGTCATTAAATGAAAAATAGTCTTTGGATCAGAAAGAGGAGTGTAATTAGCTGGAGGCGCATTGAATGTCTCATTATTTTTTAATTAAACTACTTAACAATAGTACGTAATGCAAACCAAGATTAATGAATTCTTCGATTGGTGGAAGTAAACACATTTAGAGTGTTAATAGAGTTTAGAATTGTTTGTTGTAATGAATATAGATAGTAGTTTAGGCACAAGAGTTAATTTCATGATCTTTGTATCAAAAAGTGTGTTTGTAAACATAAAAGGATACTTCCGAAGAAGAAATGATGGGACGGACTCTTTATTTTGTATTTCAACCAATTAATATCAATAAGAAAAGGAAATCAAGATCAGCGACTGCATTGTTTGTTGGAATTGAAATAATTCAGGGTATAGATGGTTAATGGATACTGATTTCACAATTAATATAGTCGTTAAGTATGAAACAAACGATAATTTCATAGTTTTTTGGAATGAAAAATAGTCCTTGCAATAGAAAGAGGAGTGTAATTAGCTGGAGGCACATTGAATGTCTCATTATTTTTGAATGAAACTACTTAACAATAGTACGAAATGCAAACCAAGATGAATGAATTCTTCGATTGGTGGAAGTAAACACATTTAGCTTGTTAATAGGGTTTAGAATGGTTTGTTTTAATGAATATAGTTAGTAGTTTAGGCACAAGTGTTAATTTCATGATCTGTGTATCAAAAAGTGTGTTTGTAGACCAAAAAGGATACTTGCTAAGTAGAAATGATGGGACGGACACTTTATTTTGTATTTCAACCAATTAATATCATTAACAAAGGCAAATCAAGATCAGGGACTCCATTGTTTGTTGGAATTGAAAGAATTCATGGTATAGATGGTTCATGGATATTGATTTCACAATTAATATGGTCGTTAAGTATGACACAAACGATAATTTCATGGTCATTGAATGAAAAATAGTCTTTGGATCAGAAAGAGGAGTGTAATTAGCTGGAGGCGCATTGAATGTCTCATTATTTTTGAACGAAACTACTTAACAATAGTACGTAATGCAAACCAAGATTAATGAATTCTTCGATTGGTGGAAGTAAACACATTTAGAGTGTTAATAGAGTTTAGAATTGTTTGTTGTAATGAATATAGATAGTAGTTTAGGCACAAGAGTTAATTTCATGATCTTTGTATCAAAAAGTGTGTTTGTAAACATAAAAGGATACTTCCGAAGAAGAAATGATGGGACGGACTCTTGATTTTGTATTTCAACCAATTAATATCAATAAGAAAAGTAAATCAAGATCAGCGACTGCATTGTTTGTTGGAATTGAAAGAATTTAGGGTATAGATGGTTCATGGATACTGATTTCACAATTAATATAGTCGTTAAGTATGAAACAAACGATAATTTCATAGTTTGTTGGAATGAAAAATAGTCTTTGCAACAGAAAGAGGAGTGTAATTAGCTGGAGGCACATTGAATGTCTCATTATTTTTGAATGAAACTACTTAACAATAGTACGAAATGCAAACCAAGATGAATGAATTCTTCGATTGGTGGAAGTAAACACATTTAGCTTGTTAATAGGGTTTAGAATGGTTTGTTTTAATGAATATACTTAGTAGTTTAGGCACAAGTGTGAATTTCATGATCTTTGTGTCAAAAAGTGTGTTTGTAGACAAAAAAGGATACTTGCTAAGTAGAAATGATGGGACGGACTCTTTATTTTGTATTTCAACCAATTAATATCATTAACAAAAGCACATCAAGATCAGGGACTCCATTGTTTGTTGGAATTGAAAGAATTCATGGAATTGATGGTTCATGGATATTGATTTCACAATTAATATAGTCGTTAAGTATGACACAAATGATAATTTCATGGTCATTGATTGAAAAATAGTCTTTGGAATAGAAAGAGGAGTGTAATTAGCTGGAGGCGTGTGGAATGTCTCATTATTTTTGAAGGAAACTACTTAACAATAGTACGTAATGCAAACCAAGATGAATGAATTCTTCGATTGGTGGAAGTAAACACATTTAGAGTGTTAATAGGGTTTAGAATGGTTTGTTTTAATGAATATTGTTAGTAGTTTAGGCACAAGTGTTAATTTCATTATCTTTGTATCAAAAAATGTGTTTGTAGACAAAAAAGTATACTTGCTAAGTAGAAATGATGGGTCAAACTCTTTATTTTGTATTTCAACCAATTAATATCAATAAGAAAAGAAAATCAAGATCATCCGACTCCATTGTTTGTTGGAATTGAAAGAATTCTTGGTATCGATGGTTCATGGATATTGATTTCACAATTAATATATTCAATAAGTATCACACAAACGATAATTTCATGGTCATTGAATGAAAAATAGTCTTTGGAACAGAATGAGGAGTGTAATTAGCTTGAGGCGCATTGAATGTCTCATTATTTTTGAATGAAACTACTTAACAATTGTAAAAAATGCAAGCCAAGATGAATGAATTCTTCCATTGGTGGAAGTAAACGCATTTAGAGTGTCAATAGAGTTTAGAATTGTTTTTTGTAATGAATATAGTTAGTAGCTTAGGCACAAGTGTTAATTTCATGATCTTTGTATCAAAAAGCGTGTTTGTAAACAAAAAAGGATACTTGCTAAGAAGAAATGCTGGGACAGACTCTTTATTTTGTGTTTCAACCAATTAATATCAATAAGAAAAGCAAATCAAGATCAGGGACTCCATTGTTTGTTGGAATTGAAAGAATTCAGGGTATAGATGGTTCATGGATATTGATTTCACAATTAATATAGTCGTTAAGTATGAAACAAACGATAATTTCATGGTCATTGAATGAAAAATAGTCTTTGGAACAGAAAGAGGAGTGTAATTAGCTGGAGGCGCATTGAATGTCTCATTATTTTTGAATGAAACTACATAACAATAGTACCAAATGCAAAACAAGATGAATGAATTCTTCGATTGGTGGAAGTAAACACATTTAGAGTGTTAATAGGGTTTAGAATGGTTTGTTTTTAATGAATATAGTTAGTAGTTTAGGCACAAGTGTTAATTTCATGATCTTTGAGTATCAAAAAGTGTGTTTTGTAGACCAAAAAGGCTACTTGCTAAGTAGAAATGATGGGACGGACACTTTATTTTGTATTTCAACCAATTAATATCATTAACAAAAGCAAATCAAGATCAGGGACTCCATTGTTTGTTGGAATTGAAAGAATTCAGGGTATAGATGGTTCATGGATATTGATTTCACAATTAATATAGTCGTTGAGTATGAAACAAACGATAATTTCATGGTCATTGAATGAAAAAATAGTCTTTGGAACAGAAAGAGGAGTGTAATTAGCTGGAGGCGCATTGAATGTCTCATTATTTTTGAATGAAAACTACTTTAACAATAGTACGAAATGCAAAACAAGATGAAGGAATTCTTCGATTGGTGGAAGTAAACACATTTAGAGGGTTATGGGTTTAGAATGGTTTGTTTTAATGAAATATACTTAGTAGTTTAGGCACAAGTGTGAATTTCATTATCTTTGTATCAAAAAGTGTGTTTTGTAGACAAAAAAAGGATACTTGCTAAGTAGAAATGATGGGACGGACACTTTATTTTGTATTTCAACCAATTAATATCATTAACAAAAGCAAATCAAGATCAGGGACTCCATTGTTTGTTGGAATTGAAAGAATTCATGGTATAGATGGTTCATGGATATTGATTTCACAATTAATATAGTCGTTAAGTATGACACAAACGATAATTTCATGGTCATTAAATGAAAAATAGTCTTTGGATCAGAAAGAGGTGTGTAATTAGCTGGAGGCGCATTGAATGTCTCATTATTTTTGTAATTAAACTACTTAAACAATAGTACGTAATGCAAACCAAGATTAATGAATTCTTC
>JBAPLH010000715.1:0-16738 GCA_037897445.1 Ceriops zippeliana
CGTGTTTTATTTCATGATCAATGTATCAAAAAGTGTGTTTGGAATCAAAAGAGTAGGCTTGCTAGCCAAAAATAATTAGAGGAACTCTCTATTTTTGAATTCAACAATTAATATCAATAAAAATGCAATTCAAAATCGAGGACTGCATTGCTTGTTAAATTGAATGAATTCATCTTATAAATGGTCCAGGGGCATTTTTTTCTTAATGAATATAGTTATTTAGAAGGAAACGAAAGTTAATTTCAAGGTTATTGCATGAAAAATACTCCTGTTAACAAAAAGAGGAGCCTAAATAACATAAGTTAATTTGAAATTCTCATTATTTAGGAAGTAAACCAGTTAACATTTGTACGAAATGCAAACGATAATGAATGGCACCTTTGTATGATGGATTTAAATAGATTTGGAGTTTTAATGGTGTAGATACTTGTTTGATTCAATTAATATACTATGTTGTTTAGCCACATGTGTTACATTTCATGATCAATGTAAGAAAAAGTGTGTTTGGAATCAGAAGAGGAAACTTACTAACCTGAAATGATGGGAGGAACTCTTTATTTTTGAATTCAACAATTAATATTAATAAGAAATGCAATTCAAAATCAAGGACTCCATTGTTTGTTAAATTGAATGAATATATGTAATAAAAGGTCTAAGGGCATTTTTTTCTTAATGAATATAGTTATTTAGAAGGAAACGAAAGTTAATTTCAAGGTTATTGCATGAAAAATAATCCTGGTAACAACAAGAAGAGCCTAAATAACATGAGGTAATTAGAAATTCTCATTATTTAGGATGTAAACCAGTTAACATTTGTACAAAATGCAAACGATAATGAATGGCACCTTTGGATGAGGGATTTAAATAAATTTGGAGTTTTGATGGTGTATATACTTGTTTGATTCAATTAATATACTAGGTTGTTTAGCCACGTGTTATATTTCATGATCAAAGTATCAAAAAGTGTGTTTGGAATCAAAAGAAGAGGCTTGCTAGCCAAAAATGATTAGACGAACTCTATATTTTTGAATTCAACAATTAATATCAATAAGAAATGCAATTCAAAATCAAGGACTCCATTGTTTGTTAAATTGAATGAATTCATCTTGTAAATGGTCTTGGGGCATTTTTTTCATAATGAATATAGTTATTTAGAAGGAAACGAAAGTTAATTTCAAGGTTATTGCATGAAAAATACTCCTGGTAACAACAAAAGGAGCCTAAATAACATGAGGTGATTAGAAATTCTCATTATTTAGGAATTAAACCAGTTAACATTTGTACGAAATGCAATCGATAACGAATGGCACCTTTGGATGATGGATTTAAATAGATTTGGAGTTTTAATAGTGTATATACTAGTTTGATTCAATTAATATACTACGTTGTTTAGCCACATGTGTTTCATTTCATGATCAATGTAACAAAAAGTGTGTTTGGAATCAAAAGAGGAACCTTACTAACCAGAAATGATGGGAGGAACTCTCTATTTTTGAATTCAACAATTAATATCAATAAGAAATGCAATTCAAAATCGAGGACTTCATTGTTTGTTAAATTGAATGAATTCATGTTATGAATAGTCTAGGGGCCTTTTTTTCTTAATGAATATAGTTATTTAGAAGGAAACGAAAGTTAATTTCAAGGTTATTGCTTGAAAAATACTCCTGGTAACAACAAGAAGAGCCTAAATAACATGACGTGATTAGAAATTCTCATTATTTAAGATATAAACCAGTTAACATTTGTACGAAATGCAAACGATAATGAATGGCACCTTTGGATGATGGATTTAAATAGATTTCGAGTTTTGATGGTGTATATACATGTTTGATTCAATTAAGATACTAGGTTGTTTAGCCATGTGTTATATTTCATGATCAATGTATCAAAAAGTGTGTTTGAAATCAAAAGAGGAGGCTTGCTAGCCAAAAATGATTAGAGGGACTCTCTATTTATGAATTCAACAATTAATATCAATAAGAAATGCAATTCAAAATCGAGGACTCCATTGCTTGTTAAATTGAATGAATTCATCTTATAAATGGTCTAGGGGCTTTTTTTCCTTAATGAATATAGTTATTTAGAAGGAAACGAAAGTTAATTTCAAGGTTATTGCTTGAAAAATACTCCTGGTAACAACAAGAAGAGCCTAAATAACATGAGGTGATTAGAAATTCTCATTATTTAGGAAGTAAACTAGTAAACATTTGTACGAAATGCAAACGATAATGAATCGCAGCTTTGGATGAAGAATTTAAATAGATTTGGAGTTTTGATGGTGTATATACTTGTTTGATTCAATTAATATACTAGGTTGTTTAGCCACGTGTTATATTTCATGATCAATGTATCAAAAAGTGTGTTTGGAATCAAAAGATGAGGCGTGCTAGCCAAAAACGATGGGAGGAACTCTCTATTTTTGAATTCAACAGTTAGTATCAATAAGAAATGCAATTCAAAATCAAGGACTCCATTGCTTGTTAAATTGAATGAATTCAACTTATAAATGGTCTAGGGGCATTTTTTTTTTAATGAATATAGTTATTTAGAAGGAAACGAAAGTTAATTTCAAGGTTATTGCATGAAAAATACTCCTGGTAACAACAAGAGGACCCTAAATATCATGAGATGATTAGAAATTCTCATTATTTAGGATGTAAAGAAGTTAACATTTGTACGAAATGCAAACGATAATGAATGGCACCTTTGGATGATGGATTTAAATAGATTTGGAGTTTTAATGGTGTAGATACTTGTTTGATTCAATTAATATACTAGGTTGTTTAGCCACATGCGTTACATTTCATGATCAATGTAACAAAAAGTGTGTTTGGAATCAGAAGAGGAAACTTACTAACCAGAAATGATGGGAGGAACTCTCTATTTTTGAATTCAACAATTAATATCAATAAGAAATGCAATTCAAAATCATGGACTCCATTGTTTATTAGATTGAATGAATTCATCTTATAAATGGTCTAGGGGCAGTTTTTTCTT
This sequence comes from Ceriops zippeliana, assembly GCA_037897445.1. Lineage (NCBI taxonomy): Eukaryota > Viridiplantae > Streptophyta > Magnoliopsida > Malpighiales > Rhizophoraceae > Ceriops > Ceriops zippeliana. The sequence continues at coordinate 3,001 of JBAPLH010000715.1, forward strand.
AATGAATATAGTTATTTAGAAGGAAATGAAAGTTAATTTCAAGGTTATTGCTTGAAAAATACTCCTGGTAACAACAAGAGGAGCCTAAATAGCATGAGGTGATTAGAAATTCTCATTATTTAGGAATTAAACCAGTTAACATTTGTACGAAATGCAATCGATAACGAATGGCACCTTTGGATGATGGATTTAAATAGATTTGGAGTTTTAATAGTGTATATACTTGTTTGATTCAATTAATATACTAGGTTGTTTAGCCACATGTGTTTCATTTCATGATCAATATAACAAAAAGTGTGTTTGGAATCAAAAGAGGAACCTTACTAACCAGAAATGATGGGAGGAACTCTTTATTTTTGAATTCAACAATTAATATCAATAAGAAATGCAATTCAAAATCGAGGACTCCATTGTTTGTTAAATTGATTGAATTCATGTTATGAATGGTCTAGGGGCCTTTTTTTCTTAATGAATATAGTTATTTAGAAGGAAACGAAAGTTAATTTTAAGGTTATTGCATGAAAAATACTGCTAGTAACAACAAGAAGAGCCTAAATAACATGAGGTGATTAGAAATTCTCATTATTTAGGATGTAAACCAGTTAACATTTGAACGAAATGCAAACGATAATGAATGGCAGCTTTGGATGATGGATTTAAATAGATTTGGAGTTTTGATGGTGTATATACTTGTTTGATTCAATTAATATACTAGGTTGTTTAGCCACGTGTTATATTTCATGATCAATGTATCAAAAAGTGTGTTTGGAATCAAAAGAGGAGGCTTGCTAGCCAAAAATGATTAGAGGAACTCTCTATTTTTGAATTCAATAATTAATATCAATAAGAAATGCAATTCAAAACCGAGGACTCCATTGCTTGTTAAATTGAATGAATTCATCTCATAAATGGTCTAGGGGCATTTTTTCGTTAATGAATATAGTTATTTAGAAGGAAACGAAAGTTAATCTCAAGGTTATTGCTTGAAAAATACTCCTGGTAACAACAAGAAGAGCCTAAATAACATGAGGTGATTAGAAATTCTCATTATTTAGGAAGTAAACGAGTAAACATTTGTACGAAATGCAAACGATAATGAATGGCAGCTTTGGATGAAGGATTTAAATAGATTTGGAGTTTTGATGGTGTATATACTTGTTTGATTCAATTAATATACTAGGTTGTTTAGCCACGTGTTATATTTCATGATCAATGTATGAAAAAGTGTGTTTGGAATCAAAAGAGGAGGCTTGCTAGCCAAAAACGATGGGAGGAACTCTCTATTTTTGAATTCAACAGTTAGTATCAATAAGAAATGCAATTCAAAATCAAGGACTCCATTGCTTGTTAAATTGAATGAATTCAACTTATAAATGGTCTAGGGGATTTTTTTCTTAATGAATATAGTTATTTAGAAGGAAACGAAAGTTAATTTCAAGGTTATTGCATGAAAAATATTCCTGGTAACAACAAGAGGAGCCTAAATAACATGAGATGATTAGAAATTCTCATTATTTAAGATGTAAAGAAGTTAACATTTGTACGAAATGCAAACGATAATGAATGGTACCTTTGGATGATGGATTTAAATAGATTTGGAGTTTTAATGGTGTAGATACTAGTTTGATTCAATTAATATACTAGGTTGTTTAGCCACATGCGTTACATTTCATGATCAATGTAACAAAAAGTGTGTTTGGAATCAGAAGAGGAAACTTACTAACCAGAAATGATGGGAGGAACTATCCATTTTTGAATTCAACAATTAATATCAATAAGAAATGCAATTCAAAATCGAGGACTCCATTGTTTGTTAGATTGAATGAATTCATCTTATAAATGGTCTAGGGGCATTTTTTTCTTAATGAATATAGTTATTTAAAAGGAAACGAAAGTTAATTTCAAGGTTATAGCTTGAAAAATACTCCTAGTAACAACAAGAAGAGCCTAAATAACATTAGGTGATTAGAAATTCTCATTATTTAGGATGTAAACCAGTTAACATTTGTACGAAATGCAAATGATAATGAATGGCACCTTTGGATGATGGATTTAAATATATTTGGAGTTTTGATGGTGTATATACTTGTTTGATTCAATTAATATTCTAGGTTGTTTAGCCACGTGTTATATTTCATGATCAATGTATCAAAACGTGTGTTTGGAATTAAAAGAGGAGGCTTGCTAGCCAAAAATGAATAGAGGAACTCTCTATTTTTGAATTCAACAATTAAAATCAATAAGAAATGCAATTCAAAATCATGGACTACATTGTTTATTAAATTGAATGGATTCTTCATATAAATGGTCTAGGGTCATTTTTTTCTTAATGAATATAGTTATTTAGAAGGAAACGAAAGTTAATTTCAAGGTTATTGCATGAAAAATACTCCTGGTAACAACAAGAGGAGCCTAAATAACATGAGGTGATTAGAAATTCTCATTATTTAGGAAGTAAACCAGTTAACATTTGTACGAAATGCAAATGATAATGAATGACACCTTTGGGTGATAGATTGAAATAGATTTGGAGTTTTAATGGTGTATATACTTGTTTGATTCAATTAATATACTATGTTGTTTAGCCACGTGTTATATTTCATGATCAATGTATCAAAAAGTCTGTTTGGAATCAAAAGAAGAGGTTTGCTAGCCAAAACTGATTAGAGGAACTCTCTATTTTTGAATGCAACAATTAATATCAATAAGAAATGCAATTCAAAATCGAGGACTCCATTGGTTGTTAAATTGAATGACTTCATCTTATAAATGGTCTAGGGGCATTTTTTTCATAATGAATATAGTTATTTAGAAGGAAACGAAAGTTAATTTCAAGGTTATTGCATGAAAAATACTCCTGGTAACAACAAGAGGAGCCTAAATAACATGAGGTGATTAGAAATTCTCATTATTTAGGAATTAAACCAGTTAACATTTGTACAAAATGCAATCGATAACGAATGGAACCTTTGAATGATGGATTTAAATAGATTTAGAGTTTTAATGGTGTATATACTTGTTCGATTCAATTAATATAGTAGGTTGTTTAGCCACATGTGTTACATTTCATGATCAATGTAACAAAAAGTGTGTTTGGAATCAGAAGAGGAAACTTACTAACCAGAAATGATGGGAGGAACTATCCATTTTTGAATTCAACAATTAATATCAATAAGAAATGCAATTCAAAATCGAGGACTCCATTATTTGTTAGATTGAATGAATTCATCTTATAAATGGTCGAGGGGCATTTTTTTCTTAATGAATATAGTTATTTAAAAGGAAACGAAAGTTAATTTCAAGGTTATTGCTTGAAAAATACTCCTAGTAACAACAAGAAGAGCCTAAATAACATTAGGTGATTAGAAATTCTCATTATTTAGGATGTAAACCAGTTAACATTTGTACGAAATGCAAACGATAATGAATGGCACCTTTGGATGATGGATTTAAATATATTTGGAGTTTTGATGGTGTATATACTTGTTTGATTCAATTAATATTCTAGGTTGTTTAGCCACGTGTTATATTTCATGATCAATGTATCAAAACGTGTGTTTGGAATTAAAAGAGGAGGCTTGCTAGCCAAAAATGAATAGAGGAACTCTCTATTTTTGAATTCAACAATTAAAATCAATAAGAAATGCAATTCAAAATCATGGACTACATTGTTTATTAAATTGAATGGATTCTTCATATAAATGGTCTAGGGTCATTTTTTTCTTAATGAATATAGTTATTTAGAAGTAAATGAAAGTTAATTTCAAGGTTATTGCTTGAAAAATACTCCTGGTATCAGCAAGAAGAGCCTAAATAACATTAGGTGATTAGAAATTCTCATTATTTAGGATGTAAACCAGTTAACATTTGTACGAAATGCAAACGATAAAGAATGACACCTTTGGATGATGGATTTAAATAGATTTGGAGTTTTGATGGTGTATATACTTGTTTGATTCAATTAATATACTAGGTTGTTTAGCCACATGTTATATTTCATGACCAATGTATCAAAAAGTGTGTTTGGAATCAAAAGAGGAGGCTTGCCAGCCAAAAATGATTAGAGGAACTCTCTATTTTTGAATTCAACAATTAATATCAATAAGAAATGCAATTCAAAATCGAGGACTCCATTTCTTGTTAAATTGAATGAATTCATGTTATAAATGGTCTAGGGGCATTTTTTTCATAATGAATATAGTTCATTAAAAGGAAATGAAAGTTAATTTCAAGGTTGTTGCATGAAAAATACTCCTGGTAACAACAAGAGGAGCCTAAATAACATGAGGTGATTAGAAATTCTCATTATTTAGGAATTAAACCAGTTAACATTTGTATGAAATGCAAACGATAATGAATGGCACCATTGGATGATGGATTTAAATAGATTTGGAGTTTTGATGGTGTATATACTTGTTTGATTCAATTAATATACTAGGTTGTTTAGCCACATGTTATATTTCATGACCAATGTATCAAAAAGTGTGTTTGGAATCTAAAAGAGGAGGCTTGCCAGCCAAAAATGATTAGAGGAACTCTCTATTTTTGAATTCAACAATTAATATCAATAAGAAATGCAATTCAAAATCGAGGACTCCATTTCTTGTTAAATTGAATGAATTCATGTTATAAATGGTCTAGGGGCATTTTTTTCATAATGAATATAGTTCATTAAAAGGAAATGAAAGTTAATTTCAAGGTTGTTGCATGAAAAATACTCCTGGTAACAACAAGAGGAGCCTAAATAACATGAGGTGATTAGAAATTCTCATTATTTAGGAAGTAAACAAGTTAACATTTGTACGAAATGCAAACGATAATGAATGGCACCATTTGATGATGGATTTAAATAGATTTGGAGTTTTAATGGTGTAGATACTTGTTTGTTTCAATTAATATACTAGGTTGTTTAGCCACATGTGTTACATTTCATGATCAATGTAACAAAAAGTGTGTTTGGAATCAAAAGAGGAAACTTGCTAACCAAAAATGATGGGAGGAACTCTCTATTTTTGAATTCAACAATTAATATCAATAAGAAATGCAATTCAAAATCATGGACTCCTTTGTTTATTAGATTGAATGAATTCCTCTTATAAATGGTCTAAGGGCATTTTCTTCTTAATGAATATAGTTATTTAGAAGGAAACGAAAGTTAATTTCAAGGTTATTGCTTGCAAAATACTCCTGGTAACAACAAGCCTAAATAACATTAGGTGATTAGAAATTCTCATTATTTAGGATGTAAACCAGTTAACATTTGTACGAAAGGGAAACGATAAAGAATGGCACCTTTAGATGATGGATTTAAATATATTTGGAGTTTTGATGGTGTATATACTTGTTTGATTCAATTAATATACTAGGTTGTTTAGCCACGTCTTATATTTCATGATCAATGAATCAAAAAGTGTGTTTGGAATTAAAAGAGGAGGCTTGCTAGCCAAAAATGATTAGAGGAACTCTCTATTTTTGAATTCAACAATTAATATCAATAAGAAATGCAATTCAAAATCATGGACTCCATTGTTTATTAAATTGAATGAATTCATCTTATAAATGGTCTAGGGGCATTTTTTTCTTAATGAATATAGTTATTTAGAAGGAAACGAGAGTTAGTTTCAAGGTTATTGCATGAAAAATACTCCTGGTAACAACAAGAGGAGCCTAAATAACATGAGGTGATTAGAAATTCACATTATTTAGGAAGTAAACAAGTTAACATTTGTACGAAATGCAAACGATAATGAATGGCACCATTGGATGATGGATTGAAATAGATTTGGAGTTTTAATGGTGTAGATACTTGTTTGATTCAATTAATATACAAGGTTGTTTAGCCACATGCGTTACATTTCATGATCAATGTAACAAAAAGTGTGTTTGGAATCAAAAGAGGAAACTTACTAACCAGAAATGATGGGAGGAACTCTCTATTTTTGAATTCAAAAATTAATATCAATAGGAAATGCAATTCAAAATCATGGACTCCATTGTTTATTAAATTGAATGAATTCATCTTATAAATGGTCTAGGGGCATTTTTTTCTTAATGAATATTGTTATTTAGAAGGAGATGAAAGTTAATTTCAAGATTATTGCATGAAAAATACTCCTGGTAACAACAAGAGGAGCCTAAATAACATGAGGTGATTAAAAATTCTCATTATTTAGGAAGTAAAAAAGTTAACATTTGTACGAAATGCAAACGATAATGAATGGCACCTTTGGATGATGGATTTAAATATATTTGGAGTTTTGATGGTGTATATACTTGTTTGACTCAATTAATATACTAGGATGTTTAGCCACTTGTTATATTTCATGATCAATGTATCAAAAAGTGTGTTTGGAATTAGGAGAGGAGGCTTGCTATCCAAAAATGATTAGAGGAACTCTCTATTTTTGAATTCAATAATTAATATCAATAAGAAATGCAATTCAAAATCATGGACTCCATTGTTTATTAAATTGAATGAATTGATCTTATAAATGGTCTAGGGGCATTTTTTTCTTAATCAATATAGTTATTTAGAAGGAAACGAAAGTTAATTTCAAGATTATTGCATGAAAAATACTCCTGGTAAGCTGATTAAAAACTCTCATTATTTAGGAAGTAAAGAAGTTAACATTTGTACGAAATGCAAACGATAATGAATGGCACCTTTGGATGATGGATTTAAATATATTTGGAGTTTTGATGGTGTATATACTTGTTTGATTCAATTAATATACTAGGTTGTTTAGCCACTTGTTATATTTCATGATCAATGTATCAAAAAATGTGTTTGGAATTAAAAGAATAGGCTTGCTAGCCAAAAATAATTAGACGAACTCTCTATTTTTGAATTCAACAATTAATATCAATAAGAAATGCAATTCAAAATCGAGGACTCCATTTCTTATTAAATTGAATAAATTCACGTTGTAAATGGTCTAGGGGCATTTTTTTCTTAATGAATATAGTTATTTAGAAGGAAACGAAAGTTAATTTCAAGGTTATTGCTTCAAAAATACTCCTGGTAACAACAAGAAGAGCCTAAATAACATGAGGTGATTAGAAATTCTCATTATTTAGGAAGTAAACCAGTTAACATTTGTACGAAATGCAAACGATAATGAATGGCACCTTTGGATGATGGATTTAAATAGATTTCGAGTTTTGATTGTGTATATACTTGTTTGATTCAATTAATATACTAGGTTGTTTAGCCACTTGTTATATATCATGATCAATGTATCAAAAAGTGTGTTTGGAATCAAAAGAGGAGGCTTGCTAGCCAAAAAAGATGGGAGGAACTCTCTAATTTTGAATTCAACAGTTAGTATCAATAAGAAATGCAATTCAAAATCAAGGACTCCATTGCTTGTTAAATTGAATGAATTCAACTTATAAATGGTCTAGGGGCATTTTTTTCTTAATGAATATAGTTATTGAGAAGGAAACGAAAGTTAATTTCAAGGTTATTGCATAAAAAATACTCCTGGTAACAACAAGAGGAGCCTAAATAACATGAGATGATTAGAAATTCTCATTATTTAGGATGTAAACAAGTTAACATTTGTACGAAATGCAAACGATAATGAATAGCACCTTTGGATGATGGATTTAAATAGATTTGGAGTTTTAATGGTGTAGATACTTGTTTGATTCAATTAATATACTAGGTTGTTTAGCCACATGCGTTACATTTCATGATCAATGTAACAAAAAGTGTGTTTGGAATCAGAAGAGGAAACTTACTAACCAGAAATGATGGGAGGAACTCTCCATTTTTTAATTCAACAATTAATATCAATAAGAAATGCAATTCAAAATCGAGGACTCCATTGTTTGTTAGATTGAATGAATTCATCTTATAAATGGTCTAGGGGCATTTTTTTCTTAATGAATATAGTTATTTAGAAGGAAACGAATGTTAATTTCAAGGTTATTGCATGAAAAATATTCCTGGTAACAACAAAAAGAGCCGAAATAACATTAGGTGATTAAAAAATCTCACTATTTAGGATGTAAACCAGTTAACATTTGTACGAAATGCAAACGATAATAAATGGCACCTTTGGATGATGGATTTAAATAGATTTGGAGTTTTGATGGTGTATTTACTTGTTTGATTTAATTAATATAATAGGTTGTTTAGCCACGTGTTATATTTCATGATCAATGTATCAAAAAGTGTGTTTGGAATCAAAAGAGGAGGCTTGCTAGCCAAAAATGATTAGAGGAACTCTCTATTTTTGAATTCAACAATTAATATCAATAAGAAATGCAATTCAAAATCGAGGACTCCATTGCTTGTTAAATTGAATGAATTCATGTTATAAATGGTCCAGGGGCATTTTTTTCTTAATGAATATAGTTATTTAGAAGGAAACGAAAGTTAATTTCAAGGTTATTGCTTCAAAAATACACCTGCTAACAACAAGAAGAGCCTAAATAACATGAGGTGATTAGAAATTCTCATTATTTAGGAAGTAAACCAGTTAACATTTGTACGAAATGCAAACGATAATGAATGGCACCTTTGGATGATGGATTTAAATAGATTTGGAGTTTTGATGGTGTATATACTTGTTTGATTCAATTAATATACTAGGTTGTTTAGCCACTTGTTATATTTCATGATCAATGTATCAAAAAATGTGTTTGGAATTAAAAGAATAGGCTTGCTAGACAAAAATAATTAGAGGAACTCTCTATTTTTGAATTCAACAATTTATATCAATAAGAAATGCAATTCAAAATCGAGGACTCCATTTCTTATTAAATTGAATAAATTCATGTTATAAATGGTCTAGGGGCATTTTTTTCTTAATGAATATAGTTATTTAGAAGGAAACGAAAGTTAATTTCAAGGTTATTGCTTCAAAAATACTCCTGGTAACAACAAGAAGAGCCTAAATAACATCAGGTGATTAGAAATTCTCATTATTTAGGAAGTAAACAAGTTAACATTTGTACGAAATGCAAACGATAATGAATGGCACCTTTGGATGATGGATTTAAATATATTTGGAGTTTTGATGGTGTATATACTTGTTTGATTCAATTAATATACTAGGTTGTTTAGCCACTTGTTATATTTCATGATCAATGTATCAAAAAGTGTGTTTGGAATTAAGAGAGGAGGCTTGCTAGCCAAAAATGATTAGAGGAACTCTCTATTTTTGAATTCAACAATTAATATCAATAAGAAATGCAATTCAAAATCATGGACTCCATTGTTTATTAAATTGAATGAATTCATGTTATAAATGGTCTAGGGGCATTTTTTTCTTAATGAATATAGTTATTTAGAAGGCAACGAAAGTTAATTTCAAGATTATTGCATGAAAAATACTCCTGGTAACAACAAGAGGAGCCTAAATAACACGAGGTGATTAAAAACTCTCATTATTTAGGATGTAAACCATTTAACATTTGTACGAAATGCAAACGATAATGAATGGCACCTTTGGATGATGGATTTAAATATATTTGGAGTTTTGATGGTGTATATACTTGTTTTATTCAATTAATATTCTAGGTTGTTTAGCCACGTGTTATATTTCATGATCAATCTATCAAAAAGTGTGTTTGGAATTAAAAGAGGAGGCTTGCTAGCCTAAAATGATTAGAGGAACTCTCTATTTTTGAATTCAATAATTAAAATCAATAAGAAAAGCAATTCAATATCATGGACTCCATTGTTTATTAAATTGAATGAATTCTTCTTATAAATGTTCTAGGGTCATTTTTTTCTTAATGAATATAGTTATTTAGAAGGAAACGAAAGTTAATTTCAAGGTTATTGCATGAAAAATACTCCTGGTAACAACAAGAGGAGCCTAAATAACATGAGGTGATTAGAAATTCTCATTATTTAGGAAGTAAACCAGTTAACATTTGTAGGAAATGCAAACGATAGTGAATGGCACCTTTGGGTGATAGATTGAATGAATGGCACCTTTGGGTGATAGATTGAAATAGATTTGGAGTTTTAATGGTGTATATACTTCTTTGGTTCAATTAATATACTAGGTTGTTTAGCCACTTGTTATATTTCATGATCAATGTATCAAAAAGTGTGTTTGGAATTAAGAGAGGAGGCTTGCTAGCCAAAAATGATTAGAGGAACTCTCTATTTTTGAATTCAACAATTAATATCAATAAGAAATGCAATTCAAAATCATGGACTCCATTGTTTATTAAATTGAATGAATTCATCTTATAAATGGTCTAGGGGCATTTTTTTCTTAATGAATATAGTTATTTAGAAGGAAACGAATGTTAATTTCAAGGTTATTGCATGAAAAATATTCCTGGTAACAACAAAAAGAGCCTAAATAACATTAGGTGATTAAAAATTCTCACTATTTAGAATGTAAACCAGTTAACATTTGTACGAAATGCAAACGATAATAAATGGCACCTTTGGATGATGGATTTAAATAGATTTGGAGTTTTGATGGTGTATATACTTGTTTGATTTAATTAATATAATAGGTTGTTTAGCCACGTGTTATATTTCATGATCAATGTATCAAAAAGTGTGTTTGGAATCAAAAGAGGAGGCTTGCTAGCCAAAAATGATTAGAGGAACTCTCTATTTTTGAATTCAACAATTAATATCAATAAGAAATGCAATTCAAAATCGAGGACTCCATTGCTTGTTAAATTGAATGAATTCATGTTATAAATGGTCCAGGGGCATTTTTTTCTTAATGAATATAGTTATTTAGAAGGAAACGAACGTTAATTTCAAGGTTATTGCTTCAAAAATACACCTGCTAACAACAAGAAGAGCCTAAATAACATGAGGTGATTAGAAATTCTCATTATTTAGGAAGTAAACCAGTTAACATTTGTACGAAATGCAAACGATAATGAATGACACCTTTGGATGATGGAGTTAAATAGATTTGGAGTTTTGATGGTGTATATACTTGTTTGATTCAATTAATATACTAGGTTGTTTAGCCACTTGTTATATTTCATGATCAATGTATCAAAAAATGTGTTTGGAATTAAAAGAATAGGCTTGCTAGACAAAAATAATTAGAGGAACTCTCTATTTTTGAATTCAACAATTAATATCAATAAGAAATGCAATTCAAAATTGAGGACTCCATTTCTTATTAAATTGAATGAATTCATGTTATAAATGGTCTAGGGGCATTTTTTTCTTAATGAATATAGTTATTTAGAAGGAAACGAAAGTTAATTTCAAGGTTATTGCTTCAAAAATACTCCTGGTAACAACAAGAAGAGCCTAAATAACATCAGGTGATTAGAAATTCTCATTATTTAGGAAGTAAACAAGTTAACATTTGTACGAAATGCAAACGATAATGAATGGCACCTTTGGATGATGGATTTAAATAGATTTGGAGTTTTGATGGTGTATATACTTGTTTGATTCAATTAATATACTAGGTTGTTTAGCCACTTGTTATATTTCATGATCAATGTATCAAAAAATGTGTTTGGAATTAAAAGAATAGGCTTGCTAGACAAAAATAATTAGAGGAACTCTCTATTTTTGAATTCAACAATTTATATCAATAAGAAATGCAATTCAAAATCGAGGACTCCATTTCTTATTAAATTGAATAAATTCATGTTATAAATGGTCTAGGGGCATTTTTTTCTTAATGAATATAGTTATTTAGAAGGAAACGAAAGTTAATTTCAAGGTTATTGCTTCAAAAATACTCCTGGTAACAACAAGAAGAGCCTAAATAACATCAGGTGATTAGAAATTCTCATTATTTAGGAAGTAAACAAGTTAACATTTGTACGAAATGCAAACGATAATGAATGGCACCTTTGGATGATGGATTTAAATATATTTGGAGTTTTGATGGTGTATATACTTGTTTGATTCAATTAATATACTAGGTTGTTTAGCCACTTGTTATATTTCATGATCAATGTATCAAAAAGTGTGTTTGGAATTAAGAGAGGAGGCTTGCTAGCCAAAAATGATTAGAGGAACTCTCTATTTTTGAATTCAACAATTAATATCAATAAGAAATGCAATTCAAAATCATGGACTCCATTGTTTATTAAATTGAATGAATTCATCTTATAAATGGTCTAGGGGCATTTTTTTCTTAATGAATATAGTTATTGAGAAGGAAACGAAAGTTAATTTCAAGATTATTGCATGAAAAATACTCCTGGTAACAACAAGAGGAGCCTAAATAACACGAGGTGATTAAAAACTCTCATTATTTAGGATGTAAACCATTTAACATTTGTACGAAATGCAAACGATAATGAATGGCACCTTTGGATGATGGATTTAAATATATTTGGAGTTTTGATGGTGTATATACTTGTTTTATTCAATTAATATTCTAGGTTGTTTAGCCACGTGTTATATTTCATGATCAATGTATCAAAAAGTGTGTTTGGAATTAAAAGAGGAGGCTTGCTAGCCTAAAATGATTAGAGGAACTCTCTATTTTTGAATTCAATAATTAAAATCAATAAGAAAAGCAATTCAATATCATGGACTCCATTGTTTATTAAATTGAATGAATTCTTCTTATAAATGGTCTAGGGTCATTTTTTTCTTAATGAATATAGTTATTTAGAAGGAAACGAAAGTTAATTTCAAGGTTATTGCATGAAAGATACTCCTGGTAACAACAAGAGGAGCCTAAATAACATGAGGTGATTAGAAATTCTCATTATTTAGGAAGTAAACCAGTTAACATTTGTAGGAAATGCAAACGATAGTGAATGGCACCTTTGGGTGATAGATTGAATGAATGGCACCTTTGGGTGATAGATTGAAATAGATTTGGAGTTTTAATGGTGTATATACTTGTTTGGTTCAATTAATATACTAGGTTGTTTAGCCACTTGTTATATTTCATGATCAATGTATCAAAAAGTGTGTTTGGAATTAAGAGAGGATGCTTGCTAGCCAAAAATGATTAGAGGAACTCTCTATTTTTGAATTCAACAATTAATATCAATAAGAAATGCAATTCAAAATCATGGACTCCATTGTTTATTAAATTGAATGAATTCATCTTATAAATGGTCTAGGGGCATTTTTTTCTTAATGAATATAGTTATTTAGAAGGAAACGAAAGTTAATTTCAAGATTATTGCATGAAAAATACTCCTGCTAACAACAAGAGGAGCCTACATAACATGAGGTCATTAAAAATTCCAATTATTTAGGGAGTAAACAAGTTAACATTTGTACGAAATCCAAACGATAATGAATGGCACCTTTGGATGATGGATTTAAATAGATTTGGAGTTTTAATGGTGTGAATACTTGTTTCATTCAATTGATATACCAGGTTGTTTAGCCACATGCGTTACATTTCATGATCAATGTAACAAAAAGTGTGTTTGGAATCAAAAGAGGAAACATACTAACCAGAAATGATGGGAGGAACTCTCTATTTTTGAATTCAACAATTAATATCAATAAGAAATGCAATTAAAAATCATGGACTCCATTGTTTATTAAATTGAATGAATTCATCTTATAAATGGTCTAGGGGCATTTTTTTCTTAATGAATATAGTTATTTAGAAGGAAACGAAGGTTAATTTCAAGGTTATTGCATGAAAAATACTCCTGGTAACAACAAGAGGAGCCTAAATAACATGAGGTGATTAGAAATTCTCATTATTTAGGAAGTAAACAAGTTAACATTTGTAAGATACTTGTTTGATTTCAATTAAATATACTAGGTTGTTTATCCACATGCGTTACATTTCATGAT
>JBAPLH010000716.1:0-14065 GCA_037897445.1 Ceriops zippeliana
ATTAGATTTGGAGTTTTAATGGTGTATATACTTGTTTGATTCAATTAAAATACTAGGTTTGTTTAACCACATGTGTTATATTTCATGATCAATGTATCAAAAAGTGTGTTTTGAATCCAAAGAGGAGGCTTGCTAGCCAAAAATAATGGGAGGAACTCTTTATTTTTGAACTTCAACAATTAATATCGAGAAGAAATGCTATTCAAAATCAAGGACTCCATTATTTGTTTAAATTGAGTAAATTCATCTTATAGATGGTCTAGGGCAAATTTTTCATAATGAATATAGTTATTTAAGAAAGAAAGAAAAGTTAATTTCAAGGTTATTGCACGAAAAAATAGTCCGGGTAATAACAAGAGGAGCCTAATTAACATGAGGTGATTAGAAATTCTCATTATTTAGAAATTAATCCATTTCACATTTGTACGAAATGCAGACCACGATGAATGACACCTTTGGGTGATGGATTTAAATAGATTTGAAGTTTTTAATGGTGTATATACTTGTTTGATTCAATTAATATACTAGTTTGTTTACCTACATGTGTTATATTTCAAGATCAATGTATCAAAAAGAGTGCTTGGAATCAAAAGAGGAGGGCTTGCTAGTTAAAATGATGGGAGGAACTCTCTATTTTTGAATTCTATAATTAATATCAATAAGAAATGCAATTCAAAATGAAGAACTCCATTGTTTGTTAAATTGAATGAATTCATCTTATATATGGTCTAGGGGCAATTTTTTTGATAATGATATAGTTATTAAGAAAGAAACAAAAGTTAATTTCAAGGTTATTGCACGAAAAATAGTCCTGGTAATAACAAGAGGAGCCTAATTAACATGAGATAATTAGAAATTCTCATTATTTAAAAATTAAAACTAGTTAACATTTGTACGAAATGCAAACCATGATGAATGACACCTTTGGGTGATGGATTTATATAGATTTGGAGTTTTAAATGGTGTATATACTTGTATGATTCAATTAATATACTAGGTTATTTAGCCACATGTGTTATATTTCATGATCAATCTATCAAAAAGTGTGTTTTGAATCACAATAGGAGGCTTGCCAGCCAAAAATAATGGGAGGAACTCTCTATTTTTGAATTCTATAATTAATATCAATAAGAAATGCAATTCAAAATGAAGAACTCCATTACTTGTTAAATTGAATGAATTCATGTAATCGATGGTCCACGGGCATTTTATTCATAATGAATATATTTATTAAGAAAGAAACAAAAGTTATTTCAAGGTTATTACCGGAAAATTAGTCCTCGTAACAACAAGAGTAGCCTAATTAACATGAGGTGATTAGAAATTCTCATTATTTAGGAATTAAACCAATTAACATTTGTACGAAATGCAAACCATGATGAATGACACCTTTGGGTGATGGATTTATATAGATTTGGAGTTTTAATGGTGTATATACTTGTTTAATTCAATTAATATACTAGGTTGTTTAGCCAGATGTGTTATATTTCATGATTAATGTATCAAAAAATGTGTTTTGTATCAAAAGAGGACGCTTGCTAGCCAAAAATAATGGGAGGAACTTTCTATTTTTGAATTCAACAATTAATATCAATAAGAAATGCAATTCAAAATCAAGCACTCCGTTGTTTTTTAAATTGAATGAATTCAACTCATAGATGGTCCAGGAGCAATTTTTTCATAATGAATATAGTTAATAAGAAAGAATCAAAAGTTAATTCCAAGGTTATTGTTTGAAAAATAGTCATGGTAATAACAAGAGAAGCCTAATTAACATTAGGTGATTAGAATGTCTCATTATTTAGGAATTAAATCAGGTAATATTTGTATTAAATGCAATCCATGATGAATCACACCTTTGCCTGATGGATTTAATTAGATTTGGAGTTTTAATGGTGTATATACTTGTTTGATTCAATTAAAATACTAGGTTGTTTAGCCACGTGTGTTATATTTCATGATCAATGTATCAAAAAGTGTGTTTTGAATCAAAAGAGGAGGCTTGCTAGCCAAAAATAATGGGAGGAACTCTTTATTTTTGAATTCAACAATTAATATCAATAAGAAATGCAATTCAAAATCAAGGACTCCATTGCTTCTTAAATTGACTGAATTCATCTTATAGATGGTCTAGGGGCAATTTTTTCATAATGAATATAGTTATTAAGAAAGAAACAAAAGTTAATTTCAAGGTTATTGCACGAAAAATAGTCCTGGTAATAACAAGAGGAGCCTAATTAACATGAGGTGATTAGAAATCCTCATTATTTAGAAATTAAACCAGTTAACATTTGTACGAAATGCAAACCATGATGAATGACACCTTTGGGTGATGGATTTAAATAGATTTGGAGTTTTAATGGTGTATATACTTGTTTGATTTAATTAATATACTAGGTTGTTTACCTACATGTGTTATATTTCATGATCAATGTATCAAAAAGAGTGTTTGGAATCCAAAGAGGAGGCAAGCTAGTTAAAATGATGGGAGGAACTCTCTATTTTTGAATTCTATAATTAATATCAATAAGAAATGCAATTCAAAATGAAGAACTCCATTGTTTGTTAAATTGAATGAATTCATCTTATATATGGTCTAGGGGCAATTTTTTGATAATGATATAGTTATTAAGAAAGAAACAAAAGTTAATTTCAAGGTTATTGCACGAAAAATAGTCCTGGTAATAACAGGAGGAGCCTAATTAACATGAGATGATTAGAAATTCTCATTATTTAAAAATTAAACTAGTTAACATTTGTACGAAATGCAAACCATGATGAATGACACCTTTGGATGATGAATTTAAATAGATTTGGAGTTTTAATGGTGTATATACTTGTATGATTCAATTAATATACTAGGTTATTTAGCCACATGTGTTATATTTCATGATCAATCTATCAAAAAGTGTGTTTTGAATCACAATAGGAGGCTTGCCAGCCAAAAATAATGGGAGGAACTCTCTATTTTTGAATTCTATAATTAATATCAATAAGAAAGGCAATTCAAAATGAAGAACTCCATTACTTGTTAAATTGAATGAATTCATGTAATCGATGTTCCACGGGCATTTTATTCATAATGAATATATTTATTAAGAAAGAAACAAAAGTTAATTTCAAAGTTATTGCATGAAAATTAGTCCTCGTAACAACAAGAGCAGCCTAATTAACATGAGGTGACTAGAAATTCTCATTATTTAGGAATTAAACCAATTAACATTTGTACGAAATGCAAACCATGATGAATGACACCTTTGGGTGATGGATTTATATAGATTTGGAGTTTTAATGGTGTATATACTTGTTTGATTCAATTAATATACTAGGTTGTTTAGCCACATGTGTTATATTTCATGATTAATGTATCAAAAAATGTGTTTTGAATCAAAAGAGGACTCTTGCTAGCCAAAAATAATGGGAGGAACTTTCTATTTTTGAATTCAACAATTAATATCAATAAGAAATGCAATTCAAAATGAAACACTCCGTTGTTTTTTAAATTGAATGAATTCAACTCATAGATGGTCCAGGAGCAATTTTTTCATAATGAATATAGTTAATAAGAAAGAATCAAAAGTTAATTCCAAGGTTATTGCTTGAAAAATAGTCATGGTAAAAACAAGAGAAGTCTAATTAACATTAGGTGATTAGAATGTCTCATTATTTTGGAATTAAACTAGTTAATATTTGTATTAAATGCAATCCATGATGAATCACACCTTTGCCTGATGGATTTAATTAGATTTGGAGTTTTAATGGTGTATATACTTGTTTGATTCAATTAAAATACTAGGTTGTTTAACCACATGTGTTATATTTCATGATCAATGTATCAAAAAGTGTGTTTTGAATCCAAAGAGGAGGCTTGCTAGCCAAAAATAATGGGAGGAACTCTTTATTTTTGACTTCAACAATTAATATCGAGAAGAAATGCTATTCAAAATCAAGGACTCCATTATTTGTTAAATTGAGTAAATTCATCTTATAGATGGTCTAGGGCAATTTTTCATAATGAATATAGTTATTAAGAAAGAAAGAAAAGTTAATTTCAAGGTTATTGCACGAAAAATAGTCCGGGTAATAACAAGAGGAGCCTAATTAACATGAGGTGATTAGAAATTCTCATTATTTAGAAATTAATCCATTTCACATTTGTACGAAATGCAGACCACGATGAATGACACCTTTGGGTGATGGATTTAAATAGATTTGAAGTTTTAATGGTGTATATACTTGTTTGATTCAATTAATATACTAGTTTGTTTACCTACATGTGTTATATTTCAAGATCAATGTATCAAAAAGAGTGCTTGGAATCAAAAGAGGAGGCTTGCTAGTTAAAATGATGGGAGGAACTCTCTATTTTTGAATTCTATAATTAATATCAATAAGAAATGCAATTCAAAATGAAGAACTCCATTGTTTGTTAAATTGAATGAATTCATCTTATATATGGTCTAGGGGCAATTTTTTGATAATGATATAGTTATTAAGAAAGAAACAAAAGTTAATTTCAAGGTTATTGCACGAAAAATAGTCCTGGTAATAACAAGAGGAGCCTAATTAACATGAGATAATTAGAAATTCTCATTATTTAAAAATTAAACTAGTTAACATTTGTACGAAATGCAAACCATGATGAATGACACCTTTGGGTGATGGATTTATATAGATTTGGAGTTTTAATGGTGTATATACTTGTATGATTCAATTAATATACTAGGTTATTTAGCCACATGTGTTATATTTCATGATCAATCTATCAAAAAGTGTGTTTTGAATCACAATAGGAGGCTTGCCAGCCAAAAATAATGGGAGGAACTCTCTATTTTTGAATTCTATAATTAATATCAATAAGAAATGCAATTCAAAATGAAGAACTCCATTACTTGTTAAATTGAATGAATTCATGTAATCGATGGTCCACGGGCATTTTATTCATAATGAATATATTTATTAAGAAAGAAACAAAAGTTATTTTCAAGGTTATTACCGGAAAATTAGTCCTCGTAACAACAAGAGTAGCCTAATTAACATGAGGTGATTAGAAATTCTCATTATTTAGGAATTAAACCAATTAACATTTGTACGAAATGCAAACCATGATGAATGACACCTTTGGGTGATGGATTTATATAGATTTGGAGTTTTAATGGTGTATATACTTGTTTAATTCAATTAATATACTAGGTTGTTTAGCCAGATGTGTTATATTTCATGATTAATGTATCAAAAAATGTGTTTTGTATCAAAAGAGGACGCTTGCTAGCCAAAAATAATGGGAGGAACTTTCTATTTTTGAATTCAACAATTGATATCAATAAGAAATGCAATTCAAAATCAAGCACTCCGTTGTTTTTTAAATTGAATGAATTCAACTCATAGATGGTCCAGGAGCAATTTTTTTCATAATGAATATAGTTAATAAGAAAGAATCAAAAGTTAATTCCAAGGTTATTGTTTGAAAAATAGTCATGGTAATAACAAGAGAAGCCTAATTAACATTAGGTGATTAGAATGTCTCATTATTTAGGAATTAAATCAGTAATATTTGTATTAAATGCAATCCATGATGAATCACACCTTTGCCTAATGGATTTAATTAGATTTGGAGTTTTAATGGTGTATATACTTGTTTGATTCAATTAAAATACTAGGTTGTTTAGCCACATGTGTTATATTTCATGATCAATGTATCAAAAAGTGTGTTTTGAATCAAAAGAGGAGGCTTGCTAGCCAAAAATAATGGGAGGAACTCTTTATTTTTGAATTCAACAATTAATATCAATAAGAAATACAATTCAAAATCAAGGACTCCATTATTTGTTAAATTGAATAAATTCACCTTATAGATGGTCTAGGGGCAATTTTTCATAATGAATATAGTTATTAAGAAAGAAAGAAAAGTTAATTTCAAGGTTATTGCACGCAAAATAGTCCGGGTAATAACAAGAGGAGCCTAATTAACATTAGGTGATTAGAAATTCTCATTATTTAGAAATTAATCCATTTCACATTTGTACGAAATGCAGACCATGATGAATGAAACCTTTGCGTGATGGATTTAAATAGATTTGGAGTTTTAATGGTGTATATACTTGTTTGATTCAATTAATATACTAGTTTGTTTAGCCACATGTGTTATATTTCATGATCAATCTATCAAAAAGTGTGTTTTGAATCAAAAGAGGAGGCTTGCTAGTTAAAATGATGCGAGGAACTCTCTATTTTTGAATTCTATAATTAATATCAATAAGAAATGCAATTCAAAATGAAGAACTCCATTATTTGTTAAATTGAATGAATTCATGTAATCGATGGTCCACGGGCATTTTATTCATAATGAATATATTTATTAAGAAAGAAACAAAAGTTATTTTCAAGGTTATTGCCGGAAAATTAGTCCTCGTAACAACAAGAGGAGCCTAATTAACATGAGGTGATTTGAAATTCTCATTATTTAGGAATTAAACCAATTAACATTTGTACGAAATGCAAACCATGATGAATGACACCTTTGGGTGATGGATTTATATAGATTTGGAGTTTTAATGGTGTATATACTTGTTTGATTCAATTAATATACTAGGTTGTTTAGCCAGATGTGTTATATTTCATGATTAATGTATCAAAAAATGTGTTTTGTATCAAAAAGAGGACGCTTGCTAGCCAAAAATAATGGGAGGAACTTTCTATTTTTGAATTCAACAATTGATATCAATAAGAAATGCAATTCAAAATCAAGCACTCCGTTGTTTTTTAAATTGAATGAATTCAACTCATAGATGGTCCAGGAGCAATTTTTTCATAATGAATATAGTTAATAAGAAAGAATCAAAAGTTAATTCCAAGGTTATTGTTTGAAAAATAGTCATGGTAATAACAAGAGAAGCCTAATTAACATTAGGTGATTAGAATGTCTCATTATTTAGGAATTAAATCAGTAATATTTGTATTAAATGCAATCCATGATGAATCACACCTTTGCCTGATGGATTTAATTAGATTTGGAGTTTTAATGGTGTATATACTTGTTTGATTCAATTAAAATACTAGGTTGTTTAGCCACATGTGTTATATTTCATGATCAATGTATCAAAAAGTGTGTTTTGAATCAAAAGAGGAGGCTTGCTAGCCAAAAATAATGGGAGGAACTCTTTATTTTTGAATTCAACAATTAATATCAATAAGAAATGCAATTCAAAATCAAGGACTCCATTATTTGTTAAATTGAATAAATTCACCTTATAGATGGTCTAGGGGCAATTTTTCATAATGAATATAGTTATTAAGAAAGAAAGAAAAGTTAATTTCAAGGTTATTGCACGCAAAATAGTCCGGGTAATAACAAGAGGAGCCTAATTAACATTAGGTGATTAGAAATTCTCATTATTTAGAAATTAATCCATTTCACATTTGTACGAAATGCAGACCATGATGAATGAAACCTTTGCGTGATGGATTTAAATAGATTTGGAGTTTTAATGGTGTATATACTTGTTTGATTCAATTAATATACTAGTTTGTTTAGCCACATGTGTTATATTTCATGATCAATCTATCAAAAAGTGTGTTTTGAATCAAAAGAGGAGGCTTGCTAGTTAAAATGATGCGAGGAACTCTCTATTTTTGAATTCTATAATTAATATCAATAAGAAATGCAATTCAAAATGAAGAACTCCATTATTTGTTAAATTGAATGAATTCATGTAATCGATGGTCCACGGGCATTTTATTCATAATGAATATATTTATTAAGAAAGAAACAAAAGTTATTTTCAAGGTTATTGCCGGAAAATTAGTCCTCGTAACAACAAGAGGAGCCTAATTAACATGAGGTGATTTGAAATTCTCATTATTTAGGAATTAAACCAATTAACATTTGTACGAAATGCAAACCATGATGAATGACACCTTTGGGTGATGGATTTATATAGATTTGGAGTTTTAATGGTGTATATACTTGTTTGATTCAATTAATATACTAGGTTGTTTAGCCAGATGTGTTATATTTCATGATTAATGTATCAAAAAATGTGTTTTGTATCAAAAGAGGACGCTTGCTAGCCAAAAAATAATGGGAGGAACTTTCTATTTTTGAATTCAACAATTGATATCAATAAGAAATGCAATTCAAAATCAAGCACTCCGTTGTTTTTTTAAATTGAATGAATTCAACTCATAGATGGTCCAGGAGCAATTTTTTCATAATGAATATAGTTAATAAGAAAGAATCAAAAGTTAATTCCAAGGTTATTGTTTGAAAAAATAGTCATGGTAATAACAAGAGAAGCCTAATTAACATTAGGTGATTAGAATGTCTCATTATTTAGGAATTAAATCAGTAATATTTGTATTAAATGCAATCCATGATGAATCACACCTTTGCCTGATGGATTTAATTAGATTTGGAGTTTTAATGGTGTATATACTTGTTTGATTCAATTAAAATACTAGGTTGTTTAGCCACATGTGTTATATTTCATGATCAATGTATCAAAAAGTGTGTTTTGAATCAAAAGAGGAGGCTTGCTAGCCAAAAATAATGGGAGGAACTCTTTATTTTTGAATTCAACAATTAATATCAATAAGAAATGCAATTCAAAATCAAGGACTCCATTATTTGTTAAATTGAATAAATTCACCTTATAGATGGTCTAGGGGCAATTTTTCATAATGAATATAGTTATTAAGAAAGAAAGAAAAGTTAATTTCAAGGTTATTGCACGCAAAATAGTCCGGGTAATAACAAGAGGAGCCTAATTAACATTAGGTGATTAGAAATTCTCATTATTTAGAAATTAATCCATTTCACATTTGTACGAAATGCAGACCATGATGAATGAAACCTTTGCGTGATGGATTTAAATAGATTTGGAGTTTTAATGGTGTATATACTTGTTTGATTCAATTAATATACTAGTTTGTTTAGCCACATGTGTTATATTTCATGATCAATCTATCAAAAAGTGTGTTTTGAATCAAAAAGAGGAGGCTTGCTAGTTAAAATGATGCGAGGAACTCTCTATTTTTGAATTCTATAATTAATATCAATAAGAAATGCAATTCAAAATGAAGAACTCCATTATTTGTTAAATTGAATGAATTCATGTAATCGATGGTCCACGGGCATTTTATTCATAATGAATATATTTATTAAGAAAGAAACAAAAGTTATTTTCAAGGTTATTACCGGAAAATTAGTCCTCGTAACAACAAGAGGAGCCTAATTAACATGAGGTGATTAGAAATTCTCATTATTTAGGAATTAAACCAATTAACATTTGTACGAAATGCAAACCATGATGAATGACACCTTTGGGTGATGGATTTATATAGATTTGGAGTTTTAATGGTGTATATACTTGTTTAATTCAATTAATATACTAGGTTGTTTAGCCAGATGTGTTATATTTCATGATTAATGTATCAAAAAATGTGTTTTGTATCAAAAGAGGACGCTTGCTAGCCAAAAATAATGGGAGGAACTTTCTATTTTTGAATTCAACAATTAATATCAATAAGAAATGCAATTCAAAATCAAGCACTCCGTTGTTTTTTAAATTGAATGAATTCAACTCATAGATGGTCCAGGAGCAATTTTTTCATAATGAATATAGTTAATAAGAAAGAATCAAAAGTTAATTCCAAGGTTATTGTTTGAAAAATAGTCATGGTAATAACAAGAGAAGCCTAATTAACATTAGGTGATTAGAATGTCTCATTATTTAGGAATTAAATCAGTAATATTTGTATTAAATGCAATCCATGATGAATCACACCTTTGCCTGATGGATTTAATTAGATTTGGAGTTTTAATGGTGTATATACTTGTTTGATTCAATTAAAATACTAGGTTGTTTAGCCACATGTGTTATATTTCATGATCAATGTATCAAAAAGTGTGTTTTGAATCAAAAGAGGAGGCTTGCTAGCCAAAAATAATGGGAGGAACTCTTTATTTTTGAATTCAACAATTAATATCAATAAGAAATGCAATTCAAAATCAAGGACTCCATTATTTGTTAAATTGAATAAATTCACCTTATAGATGGTCTAGGGGCAATTTTTCATAATGAATATAGTTATTAAGAAAGAAAGAAAAGTTAATTTCAAGGTTATTGCACGCAAAATAGTCCGGGTAATAACAAGAGGAGCCTAATTAACATTAGGTGATTAGAAATTCTCATTATTTAGAAATTAATCCATTTCACATTTGTACGAAATGCAGACCATGATGAATGAAACCTTTGCGTGATGGATTTAAATAGATTTGGAGTTTTAATGGTGTATATACTTGTTTGATTCAATTAAATATACTAGTTTGTTTAGCCACATGTGTTATATTTCATGATCAATCTATCAAAAAGTGTGTTTTGAATCAAAAGAGGAGGCTTGCTAGTTAAAATGATGCGAGGAACTCTCTATTTTTGAATTCTATAATTAATATCAATAAGAAATGCAATTCAAAATGAAGAACTCCATTATTTGTTAAATTGAATGAATTCATGTAATCGATGGTCCACGGGCATTTTATTCATAATGAATATATTTATTAAGAAAGAAACAAAAGTTATTTTCAAGGTTATTGCCGGAAAATTAGTCCTCGTAACAACAAGAGGAGCCTAATTAACATGAGGTGATTTGAAATTCTCATTATTTAGGAATTAAACCAATTAACATTTGTACGAAATGCAAACCATGATGAATGACACCTTTGGGTGATGGATTTATATAGATTTGGAGTTTTAATGGTGTATATACTTGTTTGATTCAATTAATATACTAGGTTGTTTAGCCAGATGTGTTATATTTCATGATTAATGTATCAAAAAATGTGTTTTGTATCAAAAGAGGACGCTTGCTAGCCAAAAATAATGGGAGGAACTTTCTATTTTTGAATTCAACAATTGATATCAATAAGAAATGCAATTCAAAATCAAGCACTCCGTTGTTTTTTAAATTGAATGAATTCAACTCATAGATGGTCCAGGAGCAATTTTTTCATAATGAATATAGTTAATAAGAAAGAATCAAAAGTTAATTCCAAGGTTATTGTTTGAAAAAATAGTCATGGTAATAACAAGAGAAGCCTAATTAACATTAGGTGATTAGAATGTCTCATTATTTAGGAATTAAATCAGTAATATTTGTATTAAATGCAATCCATGATGAATCACACCTTTGCCTGATGGATTTAATTAGATTTGGAGTTTTTAATGGTGTATATACTTGTTTGATTCAATTAAAATACTAGGTTGTTTAGCCACATGTGTTATATTTCATGATCAATGTATCAAAAAGTGTGTTTTGAATCAAAAGAGGAGGCTTGCTAGCCAAAAATAATGGGAGGAACTCTTTATTTTTGAATTCAACAATTAATATCAATAAGAAATGCAATTCAAAATCAAGGACTCCATTATTTGTTAAATTGAATAAATTCACCTTATAGATGGTCTAGGGGCAATTTTTCATAATGAATATAGTTATTAAGAAAAGAAAGAAAAGTTAATTTCAAGGTTATTGCACGCAAAATAGTCCGGGTAATAACAAGAGGAGCCTAATTAACATTAGGTGATTAGAAATTCTCATTATTTAGAAATTAATCCATTTCACATTTGTACGAAATGCAGACCATGATGAATGAAACCTTTGCGTGATGGATTTAAATAGATTTGGAGTTTTAATGGTGTATATACTTGTTTGATTCAATTAATATACTAGGTTTTGTTTAGCCACATGTGTTTATATTTCATGATCAATCTATCAAAAAGTGTGTTTTGAATCAAAAGAGGAGGCTTGCTAGTTAAAATGATGCGAGGAACTCTCTATTTTTGAATTCTATAATTAATATCAATAAGAAATGCAATTCAAAATGAAGAACTCCATTATTTGTTAAATTGAATGAATTCATGTAATCGATGGTCCACGGGCATTTTATTCATAATGAATATATTTATTAAGAAAGAAAGAAACAAAAGTTATTTTCAAGGTTATTGCCGGAAAATTAGTCCTCGTAACAACAAGAGGAGCCTAATTAACATGAGGTGATTTAGAAATTCTCATTATTTAGGAATTAAACCAATTTAACATTTGTACGAAATGCAAACCATGATGAATGACACCTTTGGGTGATGGATTTATATAGATTTGGAGTTTTAATGGTGTATATACTTGTTTGATTCAATTAATATACTAGGTTGTTTAGCCAGATGTGTTATATTTCATGATTAATGTATCAAAAAATGTGTTTTGTATCAAAAGAGGACGCTTGCTAGCCAAAAATAATGGGAGGAACTTTCTATTTTTGAATTCAACAATTAATATCAATAAGAAATGCAATTCAAAATCAAGCACTCCGTTGTTTTTTAAATTGAATGAATTCAACTCATAGATGGTCCAGGAGCAATTTTTTTCATAATGAATATAGTTAATAAGAAAGAATCAAAAGTTAATTCCAAGGTTATTGTTTGAAAAAATAGTCATGGTAATAACAAGAGAAGCCTAATTAACATTAGGTGATTAGAATGTCTCATTATTTAGGAATTAAATCAGTAATATTTGTATTAAATGCAATCCATGATGAATCACACCTTTGCCTGATGGATTTAATTAGATTTGGGAGTTTTAATGGTGTATATACTTGTTTGATTCAATTAAAATACTAGGTTGTTTAGCCACATGTGTTATATTTCATGATCAATGTATCAAAAAAGTGTGTTTTGAATCAAAAGAGGAGGCTTGCTAGCCAAAAATAATGGGAGGAACTCTTTATTTTTGAATTCAACAATTAATATCAATAAGAAATGCAATTCAAAATCAAGGACTCCATTATTTTGTTAAATTGAATAAATTCACCTTATAGATGGTCTAGGGGCAAATTTTTCATAATGAATATAGTTAATTAAGAAAGAAAGAAAAGTTAATTTCAAGGTTATTGCACGCAAAATAGTCCGGGTAATAACAAGAGGAGCCTAATTAACATTAGGTGATTAGAAATTCTCATTATTTAGAAATTAATCCATTTCACATTTGTACGAAATGCAGACCATGATGAATGAAACCTTTGCGTGATGGATTTAAATAGATTTGGAGTTTTAATGGTGTATATACTTGTTTGATTCAATTAATATACTAGTTTGTTTAGCCACATGTGTTATATTTCATGATCAATCTATCAAAAAGTGTGTTTTGAATCAAAAGAGGAGGCTTGCTAGTTAAAATGATGCGAGGAACTCTCTATTTTTTGAATTCTATAATTAATATCAATAAGAAATGCAATTCAAAATGAAGAACTCCATTATTTGTTAAATTGAATGAATTCATGTAATCGATGGTCCACGGGCATTTTATTCATAATGAATATTATTTATTAAGAAAGAAACAAAAGTTATTTTCAAGGTTATTGCCTGGAAAATTAGTCCTCGTAACAACAAGAGGAGCCTAATTTAACATGAGGTGATTTGAAATTCTCATTATTTAGGAATTAAACCAATTAACATTTGTACGAAATGCCAAACCATGAATGAATGAACACCTTTGGGTGATGGATTTATATAGATTTGGAGTTTTAATGGTGTATATACTTGTTTGATTCAATTAATATACTAGGTTTGTTTAGCCAGATGTGTTATATTTCATGATTAATGTATCAAAAAAAATGTGTTTGTATCAAAAGAGGACGCTTGCTAGCCAAAAAATAATGGGAGGAAACTTTCTATTTTTTTGAATTCAACAATTGATATCAATAAGAAATGCAATTCAAAAATCAAGCACTCCGTTGTTTTTTTAAATTGAATGAATTCAACTCACCAAGATTGGTTCCAGGAGCAAAATATTTTTCATAATCATACTAAAGATACAAATGTAAAAAACAAAAAGTAAACAACCCATGAACAAGTAAATAGCACAACAAGACAAGGTAATAACACAACTCATCCCATAATTAAACCTTAGGTGAATTAGAAAGTCTCCTTATTTATGAAAATACATCAGGCAATAAATTTATGTATTAACATGCAATCCATTGATGAATCACACACTTTGCCTGATGGATTTAATT